>JAVJIF010015133.1:0-108688 GCA_038442645.1 Agave tequilana
CTTTTGCTGATATCTATGCTCTAAATAACACTTTGATGGGAAATTCACTTGCTTCTTTCTGGCTAGTTTTATGTCCATTTCAAGCATGCCAATATAAGTTATAGAGATGATATACTGAAAGCTATAATGATTTACCACTAGAAGTTTTGCCTCTTGTTCAGCGACTTAAAATATTCGCAACTAAGTAAGCTCTTTTTTTTTTTTTGGCTTGAAGGATAGAATATATCATTTAGTTTCATTTTGAGTTTTCAATATTGATGGGTCACATAGACTTCTGCCACAATCTGTATATTGACTTAAATCTTCTTTCCTTTTGCAAATTCATCAAAAGTAATAAATTGACAGTTCAGGGAAATGAGGAAGGCAAGCCTTGCGTTTTATTTCGTGCAGCTGTATTTGTGAGTCATATTTAATCTAAATTAAAATTAATGGATATTACAGTTTACATGGTATTCTAAGATGCTGTTGTTTATGATCTTGCTGCATGTATCACCTGTTTATTGTTTACATTCTTTTCATATACTCAATTTACCTAATTTAATCCAGGTCCTTAAGAATGGGGTGGAGGTGAAGCTGCAAAGAATGCTTTGAGTGTGCTAGAAGCACCAACTGGAAACGAAGAAGATGATGGTGACATGGACTGTGATAACTCTTTCTGCAGTAGTCAGATATGGGAGCAGAGACATGGATACTGTGAGTTAGTAGTTTTCTAATTAACTTCCCCAGTCAGTTCCCGCTAGCATCAATGCGAGTCCACTTATAATTGTTGTCTGTGTGCTCAGCTAGCATAGATACAGAAACCAACAAAGCCAAGGGTGAGGCATACTAGGCCATGGGCATCTTCAGCTAAATCAAATGGTCGCAGCAGAGACATTCAATCCCATTGTTACAAGCCTCACTGGTAAGAAAATATACCTATGACTCAATTCACTGATGAGCCATGGTATGTGGACTACACAATCCAACTCTAGAGTGTGAAATGTTGGATGCTGTGAACCACCACCACCCTGGATGAAATAGATGGGAGGTTAAGTCCTTGGGTGTGTTTGATGGTCCAAAAGTATTAGCATGACCATCATTGAGTGCGGTTGTGGATGATTATCATTTGTCCTTCACTGTCTATCAATTATACTCCCTAATTTGTTTGTCTTGGTACAAAATCTATTTAGTACCCCACTTTTAGGTTTACTGTGTTTGTTGTCCCTAATCTGGTTACCACTCTGTTGAAGGGGTTAACTGGATCATCCTGCTTACTGATGTTCCAAAACCAACTAGATCCCTATAATATATTTGATATGAATTATATGATGCACGAGGAAAAAGACATCATTGTGATTGAATTGTCACTGTTGAGTAGAACTGCTTTCTGATTATAGATTATTAACAGAGGGTAAATCTGGCGAAACTTGAGACGGCGACCTTGTGGAGATATGGAAGCACTTCAACCTCGTTAGTTTCTAAGCCCTGTATTTTCGCACTAAAAATCTGAATTCCCTTTTTTCTTAATTTAGGGCTTATATGTATCTTTTGCTAATTTAACATTTAGATCCACAAACAATGAATTACAGGTGAACATCAATCCCAATCCTCCGAGGAACAGCTGCTTCATTTGGTGCAGCACCATTTTGTATCTCAGGTAAAAACACTCAATTTGCACTTTTTTGCGGTTTCGGCTAATTGGCTCTATGCTATGAATATTGATAATCTAACAGATGCGAGTCTTTTCCTTTCCTCTTGCAAAAGCAATTGGATAATTGCAGGTTATTGTGGGCTTCATTCACACGACAAAGAGATTGAAAAGGAAAACCCTCTGCTAGCAGGAAGGGAAGGGAAAGGAAGATGGTGAGATGATTATAAGTTGAATGAAAAAATGTATCTAATATTATGTAGAAATTGAAGAGGGCAATGGTGGACATGGACCTCTGCACTGTGATGAGTTAGATTAACTGCTTTAGAGTAGAGTAAAGCTAGCTAGCTTCTTAATGACCCATGCTAGCAACTTTTAATGACACTGACCATGATGAAACTAGATGATATATTGTACTGTGTATATTTAATTCATACTATATATATGTAATGAGCTGCAGTGCCTGAGGTATGAATGGGCATGGCTTTGGCAAACAAATACAGCTCCCATATCTGTGTTAAGATTGAGTAGTCTTTTCATTGTCCTGTTGGTCTTTATTTGAACGGGAGAGTGGGCCATATTTCTCCTTTCTTTGAAGTTTTGAATTTGACAGGCTGTCTGATGGGATTCGTGTCTGTATATTATTTTGGGCAGCGTGTGGATGACAAGTATGGACAAAAGAAAGGGCTTATTAAATTATCCTTAGAAGAAAAGTCTTTGATTCTGTCCAAATTTCTACAGAACTACTCCTTATGATTGTTTTTCTAACTTTAGGCCTGAGTTCCCAGATGCTTACTAGGCCAGCTCTGGGGGTAAGTTTGAGAAGTTAACAATTTAACTTTGGGTCTGATGAGATTCTTGGAACTTGGAAGCACACTCAGGACAATAAAAGTTTGCAAGAGTTGAATTTTACTTGTCAATTGTAAAAATTGGGATTTTTTAGAAAAGCATGGTTTTCTATTTTTGGAGGGCAAATGGTTAGGGCTTGTTTGTTTCGCCACAACACACTACGAGGCGTAAATTGTAAAATTTAGTTTTATTTTTTGCTATTTGTTTTGTTACAAAATAACTTATAAAATGTAACTCTCATTTTTTCACTTGTAGTTGTTACAGTTTATTTTGTGGTCATTTAAATTTTATTTTTACGCTTACATTTTTCTCATATGCAGTTTTTATAGTTAATTTTGTGGTCATGTAAATTTACTTGTAGTATACTTGCAGTCTATAACAGTTACTTGATAATCAATATATAATTAAATATTATTAAATATAATATTTTTAATATTTTTAATAGTGTCTAATTTTTTATCCAATTACTTAATTATTATATTTGTAATTTTTAGTTTTTATGATTTTTAATGTCGTTTTAATATTTAATATTTTATTATTTTTATTAATATTTATATCAATTTCTTAATATTTTATTTAGATTAAATATTTTATGAATATAGCAGTAATATGCTTTAATATAAAAATTACTATATATTTAATTTATTTGTTTCTTAATATAAATAATTATTTTATTAATATTATAAATATACTTCATTATTTTATTAATATTTTATTATGTTAATAGCATAATATAATTCGTTATAATAATAATTTATTATTAATTTATAATTTATTTTACTTTGTTAATTTATGTTATTATAATATTATAATAAAATTTAATGTTATAATAATTTTTAAGTATTTTATAATATTATATATATTATACTATATTTTGTTATTTTTCTTAAATTTTTTATAATATCTATATTTATTAGTATTCTCAAAATTTTATTAATGTTCATTAGATTTTTTAAAATAAACTTTATAATTATTTATTTAGTTAATATTTAATATTATACTAATATTTTATTAATATTATTGTTATAAATAAAATATTAAAATAATTAATTTTTATCAAATTTATTAATACAATTTAATTTTTAATAGTAAATTTAATTTAATAGTATAATATTTAAATCATACTACAGTTAATTTTGTGGTCAATTTTTCACTAACACTTTTACATTACCAGTCACACACCGTAAAACACAATATATTTTTCATTCACACTTTTTTTTACTAACCAAATATTGTAAAATACAATATATTTTCCTATTTATATTTTCTTTTTACTAATCAAACACCATAAAACCAATATATTTTCTCTGCTACAGTTCACTTTTTCCATTCTCATTTTATGACTTAGGATTTGTGGTTTTGTAGCGAAAAAAACAGGCCCTAACTCTGACACTAATTTTCAGTTGGTTGGTGTGAGAGTTTAGCTCCAACTCTTCTATTTTAAAATCTTTTATCTTACTCGAGTCCCTACTTGTGGATCATTTTTTTAATTTAGATAGAAGTTAGTTAACTCAACAGTATCAAAAAAAAAAAAAAAAAAGCCTAGCCCTTAATTTATGACATTAGATTTGAATTTAGGCACACCAACAATGTGTCAAATTATAAAAGCAACCTTATTTACAATAAATTTTCAAGAACTTTTTCCTGATTTCAAAAAATTAACATGATTTGAAATTTACAATAAACTGACACGAACTGTCTTCAAGAAATAGTTTTTAAAAATTTGAGGCTTTTTATATCATGGTAGTTTCCTGATTGTTTGAAATTTTTAATAGTTTTTAAAATTAAGTGAAAGTTCATAGTAGTTTTATGAAATTAAGCTACAATTAAAATAATAATCTATACAAGTGAGCTCGAGAAAATTTCCCCAGGTAATTAAACAAAGCGTTCTTGAATTTGCTTGGCCCAGAATCGAGTTCTACTCCAAAGGTTTGGTATTTTGTAGGCAATTGTAGAGAGAGCCAAATGGGATGCTTTCAATGATTTCTTTTTCTGCCATTTTGGGTAAAGAAGCTTCCCTCAAACTCAATCTTGATTGGGATATCTTTACCCAACCTTTCTCTGTATATGAGAGATTAGAAAGGCCGTTTTTGATGTTAATGTTTGCAAGGCCCCAAGAAGTGATGTTTGTGCTTATTATTTTATCATACTTTTGGGATGTTATCAAGCTTAATCTTGTTGTCTTGTTTGAAAATTTTATCATTCCTCTCATTTGGATAGAATCAATAGAGCTATTAATACTCTTATCCCTAGTGTGGATGGTGCCTACTTAGTGAAAGATTTTAGGCCTATTAGTCTCATTAATAGGTTCTAAAAATATTCACCAAAGTCCTTGAAAAGAGGCCCTATCTAATACCCATATTTTATAATACCTGATTTAATAATAATTGTAGTATTTTAATGTGCATATATAATTGTATTAAGAAATTCATTATTAATTAGTGTGAGTTGTTATTTTAATTGCTACTATTAACAGTAGTATCATTAATTATTTTAATCATTATCGTTATTAATTGTTATTAGCATTTGTCATATTTAAATTAATATCATTGCCCCTCTCATTTTTCTCTCTTCTCTGTTTTAATTCCAAGGACCCAAGTCCATATCTCTTTCCAAATATATGTATTTTCTCATCTTTATTCTACATCTCTCTCACCCCTGCAAGCCCGTGGCCAAAGCCCAGCCAAAGACCCTCTTTCCTTTTCCTATTTTTTTTTCTTTATATTATAAATTTTTCAGAGCATGTTGAGAGCCCCAGCTAAACATCTCCCTATTTAATCCTCTCATCTTTTCTCTCTCTTCCTGCATCCGAACCCTAACTTTCTCTCTTGTTCTCTCATCCTCTCGCCGCCATACAAGCCACTGCTGCTCTCTCTTCTTGCCTGCAGACCATTCACCTGAGACACCGCAGCCGTCTCCTCTCGCATTCGCGGCGAAGAAGACCCGGCCACCTCCTCCATCTCCTCCCATGCAACCTCCTTCCCCTTTAGCCCCATGCACACCCGAGCTCAACCACCACCATCTCCACCCTCGACCACCCTATTTGCCATGCCACTGCCCGTCTCCTCCCTCACCTTGCTGCGCATTCACAGCCGCTGTCGCCTCCTCCTCCCTGTAACCCCTCTATCATTTTCTCTCTTCCTCTCCCTCCCTTCCTCTCTAGAAGTGTGCCTCCCCTGCTCTTCTCTTTCTCTCTTCTTTTCACTCTTCAGGCCGCCGCCAGACAGCGACCTCCGCTGCTTCCCTGGCTGACCAGGCTGCGCCCCAAGCCACTGCTCCCCCATCTCCCTGCTTCTTTTCTTCTTCCTTCTTTCTTTTTCATTTATTTTTCTTTATCTTTTCTTCTTGGATCCTTCTCAACCGCAAACCCTCAGACCCGAACCCACTCACTCTCAAACCCGAATCCAAACCCAATTAACTTAAGTCAGCAGGTTTAATTATTGGATCTTATCCAATCCGACCTGACAACAATCTGACCCAATCCAGTTCCATTCCCGTTAAGTATTGCTTTCATATTCGGGCTGTTTCTCAGTCGTTCGAACTCCGATTCGAGCAATTCTGGAAGCGTTGGATTCGTTAAGGCTAGAGCTACATGTCCGAGATAACTCAGTGAGTGTTTATTTTAATTTTTATTGCGCATTTTTATTATTATATAATTTTATCGCGAGTGCTTTTACCTATTTATATTAATTATAGTTAACTAAATTAAATTTAATTATTTATTTAATAGTTATCTATTTAATGTTTGTCGATTTAAATTGCGTGAGCGATTCCTTCTATAAACTATGTATCTTACATCCTTGAAATGACATCAAGCCATCATGTAGTTATAATGTTATATTTATAGAATTAATGTGTTATATTTGATAGTCTACCTGTGCCATTTTGCTGATCATGTATAAGTACGCTTTAATGATATCAAGACCAGACTCTCATTGCATTTTGAAATGGGTATATACTTGATGAATTGTTGACTTGGTATTTCAGCCTACCTCTTCAGTAGTTTGATACTTGGATCCGTTAGCGAACTTAGTGAAGTAGAATTTGAGTTGATTGGGGAGCAGATCAGATTAATTTGAATAGTGAATTTTACAGACATGCAATGGATTATCTTTGATAGATTATTACACTATGGGAGAGTAGAGTAGATATATCTTTGATGTCAATGTATTTGGACTCGCATTTGGACTCGACATTTGTCACTGAGATATTAGTATTTCTCTAATTACCATTTAGTTATTTATATTTTGATTCAGATCTAGTTGTGATAAATTTAGTTTGTAATCTGATTTGATCTCCCTCATTCAGTGATAATTTAGATGGGAATGAAATTTTGATATTGAGTATTTATTTGAAAGTGATGTAGCTTTATTAAAAAATTAGATCGTTGACTTGGATTTATCAGTTGACTTGAACGGAGTATGGATTGACTTGGGGTTGAGGAATAGCCGTAGATCGATTGGCAGAATTAGTGGATTATTCATTTGCAGTTGAGTTGTTATTTTGTTTTTGGATCTGGTGATTTGAGCTCGAGTGTAGTGGGGTTGATTAATGATCTTGGTCGGATTGAATAGTGGTGTTTGGTTTGATATAGTTATGTTTCCATTTCTATCGGTTGAGATTCAGATATATTGATGACATTAGAGGATGAATAGATTGATGACTTAGATGATTAGAGTAGATCGACAGGAGTGAGAGAACTGATTATTAGTTTATTGAGCTTGTGGTTTATGGTATCAGATACTCTGACACGAATTTAGTATTTAATGTTCGCGATGACTGTATTGAGATTATGAGTTGATGGATTAGCTATTGATATATCCTTGTGAAATTACACCTAGAGGGAGGATGAATAGGTGTATAACTAATCAAATGAAAATTCAAAATAATATAATATGAAATAACACAACCAATCACTCAAAACAAGACTTGAAGGTGGATTCCCCGTGAAGGTCTCTGAACTTCTCCTCGTGATTCCTCTAAATAAGAGTCGAGTGCTCAGTTGCTATCTTATTGAGATGAGTATTGATCGAGAAGAATAAATGAATGATAAAACAAGTAAATAGTGACAATAAAGCAATCGCAAACAAAAAGATTTATTCCGAGGTTTGAGCCACCATTCTACATCCCTGCCTTCACTGCCGTGAAGGATTTCACTATCCACTATTGGATCTTCCACAAAGGAACCTTACAACAAGAAATTACAACCACTTACAGTGCACAAATTCCCAACTCAATCCTCTACACCAGAGGCAGCATAGAGCCAATTGAGATAACTAGCCCTGACTGATCAAGAGATCATAAATACTCTCTTTGCAACTCTGTTATAAAAACCCTATAGAGTAAAATGTAAACTTGAAGCTCAAGTATAAGTGAGAGTCAAAATCAGAAAAGAGAGATTTAAGAGCATGAAAACTCAATTAAAACTTTGAAATAAGAGCAGAAAACAAAACTTGAAACTTTTTCTCTTTGAAAGCAAAACTATATTTTCAATAGAATTTGTTGTTATGAAATATTCAATCCCAATATCCTTTATCTATGTTTTAGAAAAACACTTTTAGAATTGTTTTATCAAGTCTAAAAAGGAAGAAATTGAACCTTTGTATAAGTTTTAGAAAAACACTTTTAGAATAGTTTTACCAGGTCTAAAAAGGAAGAAATTGACCCTAAATATTCAACTTTTCACATTTTAAAAGAAACATGTTTAAAAACAGATTTAAAAGAACTGATCATTACTGGCAATCTGGCAGTTTGTCATTCGACCGGCCATTAAAAAAAAATTTGACCGTTGGTTCTCGATTGACCGGTCGGTCGACCGTGTTAACCGAGATCAAACTAGTTACAGTCAGTCGATCGCCCCGTCGACGCAATAAGGGATCGGTCGACCGGTCGGTCGATCGAGAATGTGGACAACATGCACGCCCCAATTGTTAGACGTTCGGTCGATCGACCTAGGCCAAAAACTGGGTTAATGTATTTTTTGAAGATAAAGAAAATATTTATTTGAATTTTGGAAGAGAGAAGATATGTATAGCCATGAGATACAAGTTCTAAATTGAGATAGAAATTTCTAAGAAAATGTGGAAAAGTATCAAAACCAAACATGTAAAAACCATACTTTTGAAAACATGCACTTTTGTGCGTGTTTTCTTTTAGCCTCAAATCTATATTCTACTCTTTAACAACCTAGTTTCTCACAAGGTTCTAATCGACTATAAGAATCTTCAAGCGGGCTTCTCTGATAGTAACGTTTGAGCGACGCTGAGTGCTTTGAGTTATGATCCCGTTCTTGAGTACTCTTGAGCCATCAACACCTTTCTTTAGAGGAAGAAATCTGTTAGATTTTCTTGAACCCTGTTAGATCTTTTTGAACCCTGCAATATACTCTTAAACTTGATTAGTACCAAATAACTTCATATGCTTTGTTATCATCAAGATATAAAACGGGGATTATAACCTTTTGGCCAACGATCTCCCCTTTTTATGATGACAAAACATATGAGCTATTTAAAAGAAAATCTAGGAAAGAGCTTTGTAAACTCTTCCCCTAAAGTTATGCTAGCCATCAAGTACAAGATATCAACAAGTTATATGATAAAGGCATTGTATAAGAGCATGATCAAATAAATACCAATAAATACTCATACACACACTCTTAAATACTTCTCACCCTTTTTGACATGCATAAAAAAAGTAAGTAAAAACAACCAAAAATTAAAACATATGTGAATTTTATCAGAAAGAAAACTCATGAATCAATAATATAAATATTTAGTTCTCCACAAATGAAAGAGAATTTGTTAAAATCAAGTGGTTTAGTAAAAATATCTGCTAGTTGAAAATCAGTTGAAACATAATTAATTTCAATATCACCTTTCTCATAGTGATCTCTAAGAAAGTGATATCAAATTTTTATATGCTTTGTCTAATTTGAAAACAAAATTCAGATGTGTAGGATCAACAAACACTAGGGATTGTTCAGCATACACTTTCTCTTCAACAGAACCATTTAAAAATGCACTTTTGACATTCATTTGAAAAAGATTGAAAGTTTGTAAGAAGCAAAAGCAAGTGTAATCTGTATGGCTTTAAGCCCTGCTACGAGTACAAAGATTTCTTCAAAATTGATACCTTCAATTTGGGTGTAACCTTGAGCCACTAACCTAGCTTTATTCCTAATAACATTACCCAACTATCCAACTTTTTCCTAAAAATCTATTTAGTACCAATTATTGGTCTATCACGGAGTCTAGGAATAAGGTGCCAAACTTGGTTGCGTTCAAATTGATTGAGCTCTTCTTGCATTACAAGCAACCAATATTACTTCGAGGATGTTCTTTGATTCAATATGAGAAATAAAACAAAATGGCTACAAAAACCATGGAGTTTGGAGCGAGTAGTTATCCCCTTTAATACATCACCTATGATGAGTTTCTTGGGATGACTTATAGCGAATCTCCAATCTTTTGGAGGTGATAGTGTTAGTGCCACTTCAACCTCTTGAACTTCACTTTGTTTATCAAGCTTTGGCTTATCTATTTGGATAGGTGAGTACTTCGAAGTTACTTTCTCCATATCTTCACCTAAAGACTCAATCTCTACAATATTCTTAATAAAAGCATTAGATTCTTCAAACTTAACATGCATAAAATTTCAATTATCAAAGTAGATTTATTGAAGATTCTATAAGCCTTTCTAATGTTAGAATAACTAACAAAAATAGCCTCAAAAGCGTTAGCATAAAATTTACCTAAGTTATCTTTGGTATTTAAAATAAAACATTTGCATCCAAAAACTCTAAAGTAAGAAATATTAGGCTTTCTCAAATAGTAAATTTTAAAAGAAGTTTTGAAAATATTTTTACAAAAAAAAATTCTATTTGATATGTAACATGAAGTGTTTACGGCGTCAGCTCATAAATATTGAGAGAGCCCGTATTCACTAATTATTGTCATAGCCATTTCTTAAATTGTACGATTCTTCCTTTCAACGACTCTATTTTGTTGTGGAGTTCTAAGACAAGATAATTCATGCCTAATTTCATTTTCTTCACAATAAGTGTAAAAGAATGGTTAATAAATTGACCACCTCTATCACTTCTTATGTGCAAAATCAAAAAACCTTTTCTTTTTCAACCTTTTTCTAAAAATATTAAAATGGAAAAAAGCTTGATCTTTATGTTCCAAAAAGAAAACTTCATGTAAAACGAGAAAAATTATCAACCAATACAAAAACAAAATGGTTTTCATTTAAACTCTTAGTTTTAGTAGGACCAAACAAATCCATATGGATTAACTTTAATGATATAGATATCATGATATCCTTGATTTATTTGAAAGAGGACTTGGTTTGTTTCTCAAGTTGACACGCATAAAAAATGCTTTCCTTTTCAAACTTCAAGTAAGGAATATCCTTCACCGGTTCTTTAGAGTTAATTCTAGATAGATGATTAAAAGATACATGGCCTAATCTTTTATGCCATAGCCAAGAATACTCATTGAAAGCATTTAAACATGTAGCATTGCAATCTAAATTTAACATATCAATAATATATACATTATTTTCACGAAATCGAAAAGAATGCAAGCATCATTTTACTATCTAAATATTGCAAGAAGAATCATCAAAAATAACTTTGAAACCTCGATCACATAGTTGACTAATACTCAATATGTTATGTTTGAGTCTATTAACTAAAACAACATTATCAATCAATGAAGATGAACCAATTTTAATGTTACCTATACCGATAATGTTACACTTTGAGTCATCTCCAAAGGTGATGGTGCCACCTTCATGATACCTTGATAGGGTTGCAAAATTATTGATGTCCTAAGTTATGTGTTATGAGCAACCGCTATCAAGATATCACCGCCCCCTACGTCTTGAAGTCTTGATGTGTACCTTAAGTGATTTATCATTTGTCATGAAACACATGTTTGTTGTGTTCACCTCCTCTTCGAATTCACTTTCTGAATCTCATGTAGCGTTGAGAGCTTTCTTCTTAAATGGCTTCTTTGATTTGTTTGAGGAAGATGGCTTGTTTTTGATATCCGGACATGTTAGCCTAGAGGCCTTTCACCTTAATTTTAATGATGACTAAGTTATGAAGGTTAGTTTACTAATAATCTTGTGTTTATATAGTTTCAGTTATTGATCAAGATATTAGTAGGTGTTAGCTTCAATAAAGAAATTTTGGGAGCTAACACACATAGATTCAAGAGCTCGCGCTGATACATATAGATTCAAGAGCTCACGTGTCAAGGTCGCATCTAGCACTCACATGGAGTCAAGCTCGTTGGATCGTATTTGGATCGACTCGGCTTGGAGAAGGAGTTCTAAAAGAAGACTTCGATTTTTATTTAGTTGAGTTTATATTTAGATCTTGTGTAAGATAGACTAGTGTTGATATGCTCAATTTCACACACACACAAGTTCAATACATTTGGTTTTCGGTTTAACCGATTTTTGATTTCTAGTTCATATATATGGTTCTCATGAATAGATAGAATCAACACAAGTTTACATGGTTTAATATATATTAGATTTCATCTGTATACATATATGCTTTATATACTTAGAAAAACTTATTTTGATGATCCTATTCATTGTTTAGAGTTTTGTATTTAAACAAAACCTATTTTGGATTTCATATAAAAAATATAGATATATCTTGTACATGTGTATTGGATTCTATCCATACACAATATGCTTCAAAAGAGTTTAAATATCTTATTTTTGTATTTATACAAGTTTGACAAAAATCGGATTTCCATTTCAAAGTTTGGTTTTCGAAAAATATGGTTTTGTTTAAGGCCAAATATTTTATATCACAAAACTAGTCAAATAATTTGTAATATGTGTTGATTTTTGGTCACACATATTTGTTATTCAAATATCTAACAAGAACTTATTTTTGTGAAATTTATAAGATTTTATGGGATTTTATTGGAGATTAAATGCCTAATTTTTAAGTTCTGAAAAACCCAGCCAGATCAGCTGGCGGTCGACCAGACGGTCGACCGGACCAGTGGTCAGTCAACCGGACTGGTCGACCGATGTGTACGAGACGTGCACAAAAGGCCAGCCAAGTAGGCCGGTCGACCGCACGGTCGACCGACTGAAAGTACCCAAGTCTCGAGTACTGCCGGTCGACCGGGCGGTAGACTGATTGAGATAAAACCTGCACATAAAATACAGAATTTCAGAACTTTTAAGTAGTGTAAGGTGCTCAATCTACCGCAATAGCAAGTGGCTATGCGGGTCGTGATCCACAAGGAGGGACTAGCGATAGAAGCTTTTTAGTAAGTTCTCTTTTAGGCTACAAAGTGTGGTTAAAGTTCTTCTTTAGTTATTTAAAAGAAAAAGGAAAAATTGAGTTAAAGTTGCTTTAGAAAGAAAGTGGTAGAATGAGAAGGTGGAGAAAAACAGAAAATAGACATATACAAAGAAATTGAAATGAGTGATGAAAAAGTTGAGTGTTGTTGGTGTTGGTGATCTAAACTAAAGAAATAAAAGAAAAGAAAGAAAAGATTAAAGAAATACTTACCTCCTCTGGTTGATGACTTACCTGGAACCCTTGCATGTTCTACCTTACTTCAGAGGCGTTCAACACATAAAACATAAGATCGAGCTCAGTCCCCATTCGCATTACATCATCAAGACGAATAAGAATGAAATGATACGGAATCTTGAGGAGGAGAACATCATCATGTAATATCGTTGGCACTCACACAAACATGACTATGCTGATGCTTCTAGATTCACTTGAATTCTCATCATAACCAAAAGAGGAAAGTAGAAAGAAAAAGAAGAAGAAAACAAAAGTAAAGACAAATATAAAAAATTACCTTTTATTGCTTGCAGAAACGATGGAAGAAAGGAGGAGGTACATCGGTGTTACTCTCAACATAAGCCTCTCTCTTACTTACATGAATCTCAGTCTAAACTATACTTATAAAAAAATAAAATTATATGAAAAGAAAATAAAAACCTTCACTAAAAAGAATGAAAATGTGGACTAAATTCTATCTCTGCATGGTCCTTACCTTTTGCCTTTGAGATTGCAGGTATTTATAGAAGAAATGCAGAGGTTAGAGGAGTATGAAGATAGGAAAAGCTGGCTATTTCTGAATTTGAATCCTCCCCTTATCTTCAAACTTGATTTGATGTGAATACTCAGTTCTGATCTGCAATTTGTAAGCGTGTTGATTGCTGAATATCACTTATCAAATGACAGAATTAGAAACAGTGATCAACATAATAGTTATAGCCCTGTAAGTCTGATTTCTGGATCATCTTGAATCAACAGATTTGAGATTTGGTAGCAAAAGTTATGATTCAAATACTAAAATGTATCCAGTCAGAATCTGAGTCAAACTTGCTTCATCTCATCCGTTGATCTTCTCTCTATCCATTTATCTCTCTGCATTTGATATTATCCTCGATTGATCTTTAGCTAACCAAAATGGATTTATAGAAATCTGAATTTTATCGGTTTTCATTTGGTGTTATCTTTCTGATTTGCTCTGATTTTCAGC
Organism: Agave tequilana; assembly: GCA_038442645.1. Taxonomy (NCBI): domain Eukaryota; kingdom Viridiplantae; phylum Streptophyta; class Magnoliopsida; order Asparagales; family Asparagaceae; genus Agave; species Agave tequilana. The sequence goes on from JAVJIF010015133.1 coordinate 14,017, forward strand.
TGAACATTTGCCCCAATCCTTGATTTGTTCTAACTAGATCTGGGATCATCCTCAGCTAACTAAATAGATCCAGTTAAATCCGATTTTAACTAGTATTATTTAGTTTAATCCTCTTTCTCTTCATTATTATCTTCTGCAAAATAGATATTTAAGATAAGAAAATTAGCAGATTTATTACACGATAAATGTAGGAGTGTAATGAAAAGAATACAAAATATATGTACGATCATAGACCGGAGACATAATGGTCAGAAAAATGACCATTAGGTCGATCGACGGCCGGTCAACCAGAAGGACATTCTGGCCATTTCTGCAATCAATGATTAGTTTCTTTGAGAGGCTATAAATAAGCCATCTCTTGGGCTGTTTTAATAAGAATTTTAAGAGCAAATTTTTTCATCTATACAAGTGTTTTAGCAGCAAGTTTTTGAAGAGTTTTTGTGCCAAAAAGATTTAACTTTATTTTGTTTTCAAGGGTTGGAAAAATCAAAGAAAAAGAGAGTATTTGGGAAATTGGTTTTGATCTTTGTTTTTATCTTCTTCTAGCATTTTCTCAAGTATTTTTCTTTATGATTTGTTTTCCAAACTCCTTATTTTCTCACACTTGAACTATCATCTCTATCCTATCTATAGGATCTTGTTTTGTGAGAAATATTGTTTGTGTTCTATTGTGATCACCAAATTTGTAATCTCTTCTTTGCTTTGTACCTTGTCCCTCTTGTGTAGAGGTGATTGAGATTGTGCTTTGGGTTTGTGCCTTGTCCCTTTTGTGTAGAAGTGATTGTGATGGAGTTTAGCTTTATGCCTTATCCCTCTTCTGTAGAGGCGACTATTGTTTGGCTTTGTGCCTTGTCCCTCTTGGGTAAAGGTGATTGTTGTTTTGGCTTTGTTCCTAGCCTCTTGTGTAGAGGTGGTTGTGTTGGAGAGAGGAGTTGTGTACTCCTTTCTTTGTACTTGCAAATCCCTTGGTGGAGGTTCCCTGTGTGGATATAGTGGAAATCCTTCTGTGTGGGACGTAGAGCAGTGGCTCGAACATCAAAACATATCTTGGTGTTTGCGTTTGATCCACTATCTCTAACTCTATCTCTCTCATATCTTGCATTACTTTATATTGTTCATATCTCATATATGCTTGCTATTGTTTGTGTGCTCATACTTGTGTTGAACCAAGAGAGCTTCATATAGCACCTCAACTCTTATTTAGAGGAATCTAGAGGAGATAGTCTAGAGCCCGTCACCAAAAATTCGGCTGCACTCTTTGGTTACACATAGTGTGTTGCAATTGATTTTTAATTCCACATCATTTGTCATTAGATTAGCTTATGCACCTATTCACCCCCTCTAGGTGTATTTTTAATTGGATCAGAGCCTACACTCCTGATATTAGGTTTAACCATCTAGGAGTGAGATCTTGGCTTGCTAATCTAGATTTGCATTTGCACACATATAGTTTATACACTCATGGATTTCATGAGCCCTCCCATGTATGATGCTACCAATATTGCTATTTGGAAAGTTAAGATGTCTATGTACCTTAAAACCCTAGGAATACATGTTTATCTTGCCACTACCAAGAAAACCTATTTTGGTAATGACAAGTACATTGAGGCCAATGCATAAGCCTTAGAGGCAGTTAGGCGCATTCTTAACAAAAATTATTTTTTTATTGTTTCTCATTGTGATTCTGCTTTTGCAGTGTGGAACACATTGACCTCTCTCAAGTTGCAGACGACTAACTATGTGGAGAAGGAACCCTTGGTGGATGAGTCCGACAAAACTTGCTATATGGTCCAAGGGAATGACTCCCTTGAGGTACATTCAGAAACTCATCTAGATGATAGTTCTAGTTCTTCAGGTGATGACAATATGGATGCTGATGCCTTAAATGAAGAACTTTCATTATTTTGTGAAAACTTGCTTGAAAAATATAAACTTTTTGTTGGCCCAAAAGGTTACACTCTCCATTTGTTTAGAGTTTTGATGATAACAAAATAAATAAGAACTATTTGGTACTAATAAGTTTGTTCAAGATAAGTTTCAGGTTAGTACTATATTTGGAGGCCATTGCTTAGCTTTTGCAAGAAATTCTAGGTTCATGGAGCAAAGAAGGCTTATGGCACATCAAGGAAGGAACTTAGAAGAAAAGGCTCTAGCAAGGCATTTCATGGCTCAAGAAGACTTCATTAGATTTGTTTTTAGTTTTTTAGTTTTGTTAAAGAATAGTGAATAGGTTTGAAGCTCTATACACACGTTTTTGCGCACATGCCTTTCCTAGAAATATTCCCTATATATATATACAAAATATTTTAATACAAAGCCTCTTGTTTATAAACTCAATTTTGGGTATTATACATGTTTCAAATCAAAACTATTTTGTTAGATTTCAAATCCCCTTCAAAAATCTGTTTCAGTTTTGATTTTTGGCCTGAGCCGATCGACCGACCGGTCGACCGATACTAAGTCAGGTCATATCGGTCGACCGACCAAGTCGACCGAGGTTCTGGCAGTTGGTGCGTATCCGTGTGCACGTTTCTCGGTCGACCGACTGAAGTGCAGTTGCTCTCTGTTTGTGCACAATCGACCGGGCGGTCGACCGGAAGCCCGCAACGGCTATTTTATTTGAACCTCCGGTCGACCGACCGGTCGACTGAACAGTAACGGCTATTTTTCTGAGTTGTTTTATTTTTGTCTTTTTCTTTCTAAAAAGGGTTTAAATGATATTTGCTGATCCTAATACTTCCTAATTAGCCTTAAGTGAGTTTTATCTTTAAACCCTAGCCCTCTACTATAAATAAGGGTGTTTAGGGAGAGGTTCTTTACAACAAAAATTTGCAAAAATTTCAAAAGTTTAAGGCATTCAAAAGAGCTTTGTTTCTTAATTTTTGTGCTAAAATTCTCTCTCATTTTCTGAAGTATTTTTCAAAACTCTCTGATTTAGTTTTTCTTTTTCCACTTACAAACAAGAGCTTCAATCTTACTCATTGTTCTATAAGGATTTTGTAAGGGAAGAGATTTTTTCAAGAGAGAGTTTGTGATCTTCTGATCACCAAGAGATACTTGTACTTGAGATTGTGGAGTTGGGTACTCCGGTGTATTTGTAACATCTTTGTGAAGTTATAGTGGTTAGAAATCCTTCTGGGGAAGGCGGGGACGTAGAGCTGGGTGCTCGAACCTCGAAAAAATTCTGGTGCTTACATTTGGTTTACTTGCTCTTACTTCTTACTTTACTTTCATTGCTCTTATTACTTGCTTTCTATTTTCATTGCAATATTCACTTGTTTTCATTCATCTTGTCAATCAAAGTCCCATATAACAAGATTGCATTGTGCACCTCCAACTCATATCCAGAGGAATCACGAGGAAGGAGTTCAGAGCCCTTCACGGGGAATCCGGCTTCTAGTCTTGTTTTGGGAGATTGTTGCATCATAATTTTTATTTGGGCATTGATTAGCATTATCACCTATTCACCCCCCTCTAGGTGATTTTCAATTAGTATCAGAGCTTGGACTCTAGGTTTGGCTTAACATCCTTAGAGAGATCCTAAAAATTTGCTAATCAACATTTGCATTCATCCATTCATTCACTAGTAAACATGGCCGATAACATCAAAACCCCTCCTAAATTTGATGGACTTAATTTCCCTATTTGGAAGGTTAGGATGGCTATTTTCTTACAATCTTTAGGTAGCCTAGTTGCTAAATCCTTGACCAAACCCTATGTTGTACCTGATAGTGATGAAAGCACTTGGACCGAATTTACCTTTAGAGAATATGAGGCTAACTCAAAGGCCCAAAACTCCCTCCTAACCGCCTTGAATGAGGATGACCTTACACGGGTAATACATTGCCAATCCGCCCATGAGATTTGGCAACATTTGTTGGTCACGTACAAGGGGACATCACAAATAAAGAGAGCTAAGATAGATCTCTTGAGGTCCCAATATGAATCTTTTAAAATGATTGATGATGAATCTGTTGATTGCATGATTATAAGGTTTACTAAAATCACCAATGCTCTTTCCTCTTTAGGTGATGATATTTCCAATGATCAAAAGGTGCGAAAAGTGATTCGGGCTCTTCCTTCTTCATGGGAGATAAAGGCCACCACCTTGAAAGAGTTGAATGACAAGGACGAAATGGACCTCATTAGTCTCATTAGAAACTTGAAGTCTAATGAGATGGAAAAGAAGGCAAGAGAAGAAGCCGCTCCTCTAAAGAAGAAATCCATAACCTTCAAGTCTTCCTCCACTCTTGATGACGAAGAAGAAGATGAAGAAGAAGATGAGGAGCTCTCCCTTCTTGTGCGAAACGTGAAAAGAATGTACCGTAAGAACAAACTCAACTTTAGAAGGAAGTTTGAAGGAAAAGAGGAGAGAAGAATCATTTGCTACAATTGCCGAAAGCCCGGACACATCATGGCGGATTGCCCGGATTTCAAGAAGAAGATGACTTCCTCCTTCAAGCCAAAGAAGCCGGTGGAAAAGAAAGCCTACAAAGCCACATGGGATTCGGAAAGCGAATCTGAAGACGAGGTGGACACGGCGAACATGTGTTTCATGGCAAACACACCAAAGGTAACCCCACAACCTCTTGATGAAGATGATGAATTAAGTAAAGAAGTTCTTGTACATGCTTTTGTTGAACTCTCAGAAACCTATGATAATAAAAAGATTGAATGTTCTAAATTGGAAAAGGAAGTTGCTTTTCTTAAAAATCAACTTGCTATTGTTTCTAGAGAAAAAGATGAAATTTCTTCCAATCTCATTTCTACTCAAAATGAATTTAGTGCTTACAGAGTTGCTTGTAAAGCAAAATTTCCTAAGGTTGATGAAAAAGAAATTTCTTCTTTAAAAACTAGAATTGTTAATTTTGAAAAGGTTTTGAAGGATTGTGCTTTTAACACTAAGAAACTTAAGAAATGTTTTGTAAAAAGCACACTTCTCATGCTAAAGATTCTCATGTTAAGATTCCTCATGCTCACACTTTACACAACACTCATGCTAAATCCACACATGCTCACAAGTCTCACACTCACTATGCTTTTAAATATGGTAGAGTGTATAGATGTACTTATTGTGGTAAGAATGGACATTTGGCTAAGTTTTGTTATGACCAAGTAAATAGATCAAATAATCTTGTTTGGGTTCATGGCACTAACTCTTTAGGACCCAAGAAAATGTGGGTACCAAAATCAAGTCCTAAATTATTTAATGTAGGTACACACCAAGTCTCCAAGACGTAAGGAGCGGTGGTACCTTGATAGTGGTTGTTCAAGACACATGACATGGGACATCAATAACTTTACAACCCTATCAAGGTACGTGGAAGGTGGCACCGTCACCGTCGGGGATGACTCCAAGGGCACTATCATCGGTACAGGTAACATTCAAATTGGTGCATCCCCTATTATAGAAAATGTTATTCTTGTTGATGGTTTGAAACATAACTTGCTTAGTATTAGTCAACTTTGTGACCGTGGACTTAAAGTTATTTTGATGATTCTTCTTGCAAGATTTTTGATGTTAAAACCAATGATTGTATTCTCACCGGTTTTCGTGACAATAATGTTTATATCATTGACATGCTTAATTTAGATTGTTCTACTAAATGCTTGAATGCTTTTGATGAAAATTCTTGACTTTGGCATAGAAGATTAGGACATGCATCTTTTGATCATCTTTTAAGGATTAATTCTAAGGAATTGGTGAAGGGTATACCTTACTTGAAGTTTGAGAAAGACCGCATTTATGGTGCGTGCCAACTTAGGAAACAAATCAAGTCTTCCTTCAAACCAATCAAAGATATCATGTCAACTAGGCCAATAGAATTAATTCATATGGATCTTTTTGGACCAACTAAAACTAAGAGTTTAAATGGTAGTAGATTCGCATTTGTTTTAGTTGATGATTTTTCCCGTTTCACTTGGGTTTTCTTTTTGGAACACAAAAATCAAAATTTTTCTCATTTCAAAGTTTTTCGAAAAAGAGTTGAAAAAGAAAAAGGTTTTTCGATTTTGAAAATAAGGAGTGATAGAGGTGGTGAGTTTGTTAACCAACTCTTCATGACTTATTGTGATGAAAAGGGAATCAAGAATGAAATGTCATGTCCTAGAACTCCACAACAAAATGGAGTTGTAGAAAGGAAAAATAGAACACTTCAAGAGATGGCTAGGACGATGATAAGTGAATATGACCTCCCTCAATATTTATGGGCCGAGGCCGTAAACACCGCATGCTATATTTCAAATCATATTTATTTGTGTAAGAATTCTTCCAAAACATCTTTTGAAATGTATCATTCTAGAAAACCAAATGTTGCATATTTTAAAGTTTTTGGATGCAAGTGTTTTGTTTTGAATACTAAAGATAACTTGGGTAAATTTGATGCTAAGGTTTATGAAGCAATCTTTGTTGGATATTCTACTACTAGTAAAGCTTATAGAGTATTCAATAGATCTTCTCTTACCATTGAAGAATCCATGCATGTTAAATTTGAAGAATCTAATGTGGTTGTTGAGAATGTTGTAGAGATTGACCCATTAGGTGAAGACATGGAGAGACTATCCTTGAAGGACTCACCCTCAAGAAGAAAAGTAAGAACGCATTGGTGATGTTCAAGAGGATAAAGAGGAAAGCTCTCAACCGCTTCCTAAAGATTGGAGATACGTTACAAATCACCCCAAGGAACTTATCTTAGGTGATGTCTCTAAAGGGGTAACAACACGCTCAAACTCCATGACTTATGTCGTAACTTTGCTTTCATTTCTCATTTTGAACCCAAAAGCATCCTCGAAGCCGAGGCGGACTCATATTGGTTGCTAGCCATGCAAGAAGAACTCAATCAATTTGAGCGCAATCAAGTTTGGCACCTTGTTCCTAGGCCCCACGATAGACCAATAATTGGTACTAAGTAGATCTTTAGAAACAAGATGGATGAGTCCGGTAATGTCATTAGGAATAAAGCTAGGTTAGTGGCCCAAGGTTACACTCAAGTTGAGGGAATTGACTTTGAGGAGACCTTTGCACCCGTAGCACGGCTTGAAGCCATACGGATGACACTAGCTTTTGCATCTTTTAAAAATTTTAAACTTTTTCAAATGGATGTGAAAAGTGCATTTTTGAATGGTTTTATAAATGAAGAAGTTTATGTTGAACAACCTCCCGGTTTTGTTGATCATGTTCATCCTAATTTTGTTTTTAAACTTGATAAAGCTTTGCATGGATTGAAACAAGCTCCAAGAGCTTGGTATGAAAGGCTTTCTAGTTTTCTCATTTCAAATGATTTTGTTAAAGGCAAAATAGACACAACTCTTTTTACTAAGCATGTTGATAATGACATTTTAATTGTGCAAATTTATATTGATGATATAATTTTTGGATCTTCTAATGAGTTTTTATGCAAGGAGTTTGAAAAGGTTATGCAATGTGAGTTTGAAATGTCTTCCATGGGTGAATTGAATTTCTTTCTTGGACTCCAAATTAAGCAATTGCAAGATGGGAACTTCATATGTCAAGCCAAGTATGCAAAGGAACTCGTAAAGAAGTTTGGACTTGAAGGCTCAAAAGTTTGCAACACTCCCATGGCAACTACAACCAAGCTTGATAAGAATGACCAAGGTAAATGTGTTGATATTAAGTTATATAGAAGCATGATAGGAAGTTTGTTGTATTTGACGGCAAGTAGGCCGGACATTATGTTTAGTGTGTGTCTTTGTACTAGATTCCAATCGTGTCCTAAAGAGTCCCATCTTATCGCGGTAAAACGCATTATTTGTTATATTAAGGGCACAATTGGAATGGGTCTTTGGTATCCGAAAACTGGAGATTTCTCAATGACGAGTTATTCGGATGCCGACTATGCGGATTGTAGAGTAGATAGAAAGAGTACTAGTGCGACATGTCAATTTCTTGGTAATTGTCTTGTTTCATGGTCCTCTAGGAAATAAAATTCCGTAGCTCTCTCTGAAATCACCTAGAGGGGGGGGTGAATAGGTGATGGCTATATGAAATATGGCAATAATGCGAAATTTAAATCTACTTAAAACAATAAGCTCAAATTAAAATGCTTGCAAGATATAAAGCAATAAGTAAAGCAAGTAATAAAGAGATTGAGTTTAGAGAAATTTGAGCAAACGCAAACACGAGGATATGTTTCCGAGGTTCGAGCCACGCTCTACGTCCCCGCCTTCACACTTGAAGGATTTTCACTATTGTTGATCCCACTGGATCTCCAATACAAGGACACACTTGTCCTATTTCTCGGTGTCGCTGCAACACTATGAAGCACACCCGCTCGATTGACGCTGAGCCTCTACAACTTCTCAATTGAAGAAAAACTTGATCACACTTGATCAAAAAGCTCACTTGCACAATCCTATAACCAATATGAAGAAGATGAATACTTGGGATTGTGTAGTGCAAAAGACTAGAGAGAAGTAGAGGATTGCTTCAAAAGGTGTAGGGAATTTTTGGCTTTGGAGAGAAAATCTTTTCTAGAAGAAAACTAAGGATTTAGCTTGGAAATATTTTCTTACTTAAAAACTCTTGTCAAATCATATAAATCTTGTGTCTTATCATGTTGAAATGACCCACTATTTATAGTGGATGAAAAACCAACTACACAGCTTAAAGGATTCGTTGGGGTGAGATCCCAACAAAAAATCTGTCAGAAAATAGAGCTGTTGGAGTCTATCAGACTTTCTGACAACTACCGGTCGACCGGGCCGGTCGACCGCCAACGGTCATATTCTGATCGTTGGGGGAAAACGGTCGGCCGACTCGGTCGACCGAAATAAACAGAGAGCACTGACAAGTGCCCGGTTGACCCGAGCGGTCGGCCGACGTGCACACATGCACAGCCGTGCACGTCGGTCGACTGGGTCGGTCGACCGGACTCTGTCAGATCTGTTAAAACAGAGTCTGGAAAGAAGGAAAAGGAAATTTTTGGTTTAAAGAATTTTGGTTTAAGGATTTGTAAATAAGGTTCTAGACCTAATAAAATAAGAGTATGATCATAGATCAACACTCAAACATGTTAGATCATTTTTGGTAAAAAATCCTTTTTAATAAAATGTTTTTCTAAAACTGGTTTTTCCAAAACATGGTATTTCTAAAAACTAAGTTAGAAATTCTGATATAAAAATTCTTTTGAAGTCATGAAGCAATACTAAGTGTGTGTGAGTGACAATCCCAAATATTCTACCTCTATCATCTAGGTTTTGACAAAATATCTAAAAATAAAAGTAAATTACAAATCTTGAATTCTTTTCTTCAAAGTTTTGATCCCGAAGCTTTTCTACCGTGCTAGGCTTGAGAATGCAAATCTTTAGCGGCGTCCAAATTGTGAGTCATGATTGTGGAGCCGTCAAATCAACTTGTTTTAAACCTGAAATTCTTTTAAATAAGATTGTTAAACACATAACTAAATATGGTTTGTTATCATCAAAATATCGGGCTAATGGCCTTTGGGCCAACAATCTCCCCCTTTTTGATGATGACAAAACATACATAGTTATTACAAATATTTTGGGTGGAGACTTCAAGTGAAGCTCCCCCTCAACACATGCATATAATAAAAGGATACTCAGGCATAGGTAAATAGCACAAATAATAAACAACCATACACATGTCCATGCCAGAAAATAACTCATGCCATAAATAACTCACATGTTCATACAAGACAAAAAAACATATAGAAAACACATGTCCACACAAACACAAATACATGTCCAAAATAACACAATACAAAATACAAGATACAAAATACAAGCCCAAGGAAGTCTCTCAAGAATATCTCTCCCCCTTTTTGACATCATCAAAAAGGGAAGTCACTCCTCATCGTCGTCGTCCTCATCATCGTCCTCCTCATCGTCGTCCTCAACATCACCTGCAGCCATCTCCACATCCTCATCATCATCATCCTCATCATCATCAGAAGCCTCCTCCTCTGGATCAATAGCTGCAACACCTGGCTGTGGTGCTGAAGAAGCAGAAGGGGCCCTAACTGGAAATGGAGGGCCGGAGGAAGGAAGCGGTCGGGCAAATGACGTGGGGTCTGGACCAAGCATGTTGTACTTCTCAAAGAGTGCACTAAATTGTGAATCCATGTATCGCATGGAATCAGTAAAATAGGACATATCATTGCGAAGTCCCTGATAACGAGAGTCCATCTCCGTGCGATGTGCCGCATCCGCCGTAGAAATCTGGGTCAGACACTGCTGGATCTCAGCGGTCACTCAAGACTGATGCTCCTGAAACTGAGCTCAGAGCTCAGAAGAAATGAAAGCCTGGAGGTCTGATGGAATAGATGACCCTGGAGCAGAAGAAGACCCTGGAATAGATGAAGACCCTGGAACAGAGGAAGAAGGAGGAACTGCAGGCTGTTGGGGTGCATCATGACGCACCCTAACTTGCATCCTCTTCAAAAGAGTACTGTTCAGGTTCACGGAGGGTTCAGTGGGTATTTCAGAGGACAGATCAAATTTGAGTTGTTTTAGGAGATACGAAATGAGCATCCCATAAGGCAAGGGCCTTGTGGGGACAAGGACGTGATCAGAGGTCATGTGAAAAATTATGAAGCGGGGGATATTTATCTTAATGCCTTTCAGAAGGCAATAGACAATCAAAGGAACAGGACCCCTGGCATGACTGTATTCACCAGATTTGGGCAGAATGTTATAGAATACAAATTTAGTAAGGACTTGAGCGGTGAGTGTGAATTTATTCACCTCCTCATTCCTCACTAAGCCGGGGTTGTCATCCCCGTGGAGTAAAGTTGACGCGGTGAGCGCAGACTCACCGGCCGGATATACAAAATCATGTAGGTCATAGGAGTAGACATTAACTCCTCCACAGGAGAGATGCAACAGATCAACAAATTCTTGGAGAGAGATATCTATGTCTCTTCCAAGAACCCTAGACCTAACCCGATTTCCCTCATAAGCAAGATTAGTGTAAAAGTAGGGTATGAGAGAGGTGTACGCCGGTTCTCTAATAGCCATGAACTGATCTAAAGAATTGTTCCTCAATATTTGTGGGATATTGAGGTGCTCAAAATCTTGGAGGACAACACATCTCCCAGAAATAATAGTTCTCCTCGAAAGAAGGATAAACCGTTATTCTGCTAGATCGGAGACAAAAGGAGGTTTAGTCCTAGTGGATGAAGAAGAAGGGACTACTGATTTTTCCTTCTCGGCTCTAGATCTTTTAGGCATAATTTTTAGGTTAAAAATTAGATCTAGGTTAAAACTCAAGAAATAGACAAGATAAAGCTTGATCTAAGCTAGATGAAAGACAAGATCTAGATAAGATAACAAGATTAGATGCAAGATAAAAAAAATGATTTTTATCTTGAAGGATTGAAGATCAAGAAGCCAAAATCCAAAATTTCTTGAAAATACACGTAGCTCTGGCCTGAGACTGACGATCCAGGAAATTTTTGAGAGATCTAGGCTTGGATTTGGGTTGGATTGAGATGGAATGGAGTAGATAGGGTTTTTGAGGGAGAGGAAGTGAAGCGTCAGCGGTGAAGAAGTGAGAGAAATGAGAGATAAGGGCTTTAAATAGGGTGGGTAAAAAGCAGATTCCCGTCGCCCGGTCAACCGGTTCGGTCGACCGAAAATACCCGAGACCACTGACAGATGAAACGGTCGACCGCAGCGGTCGGCCGAAAATACCCGAGAGCTCTGACAGACTAAACGGTCGACCGCACCGGTCGGCCGGCTACAGAGAAGGATAAAAACATTCTTCCAGGCAAGGTCGGTCGGCCGGATATCAGCTCCGGTCGGCCGGTCTTGCCCAAAAACTGTCAGCAGCAAAACCCCAAAAAAAAATCTAAAATTGTCTGAAAAATAGTGAAAAAGATATTTTTAACATACAAAATTTTAAAACATGTTTTAAACTTCAAAATTTACACAAGAAATTTTAATTTTAATTTTCTTATAAAAACAAAGGTTTAGAGATGTTGAAGCCGAATACCCGGTGAAGGGTTCTGAACTTCATCCTCGAGATTCCTCTAAATATGAGTTGAGGTGCGCAATTGCCATCTCTAATGTATTTGCTTTAAAAATGAATTTTAAATATTTATTTTAGTTTTTGACAAAATGTGTATATAGATATATGATCAAAATTAGATATGTGGACACAACAAAAATATGACATAAAGCAAGATAACATGAATTAGAACAAAGCATATACACAAGCAAGATGAAAATGTAAGTTTACACTAATACATATCAATGAAGCACAAAGGTAAACTAACAATCCTATGCATATGTATATAAATAAAAATAAAAGCTTTTAAATGGAGAAATTACCAAACCGAGGGTATTCTCCAAAATAGGTGCCTCCATGATAGTGATGCAAGCGCGATGTGATCTTTGAGCTTTGATGCATCCACCACCTGGGCATCGTCTCCCCCTAAGTCTTGGAGGATGAAGACCCACCTATTTCAACTAAATTTGGTGTGTCTTTTGGTACCCATATCTTTTTGGGTCCTTTAGGGTTAGTACCGGGGCGAACCCAAACATGTTTATTTGTCATGTTAAGCTTAACAAAATAAAATTTTTCTAAATGGCCTTTGCGGCCACAATATGTGCAAACATAAATCCTACCACTACCATACATGTGAGCATGCTTGTGAGTGTGTGCATGTTTCCGTGCATGGTGAGTGTGTTTCCTTTGGGTTACTCCTTTGGGAAATCTAGATGCAAATTTATTTAAGTCAAATGCACATTTTTTAAGAGTTGAATCTAAAACATCAACCCGTTTTTGAATTTCAACAAAATCATTTTTATTACATGAAGAAATAGAAGTTTTTCCTTTACAAGCTAGTTTATAGTTTTCAAAATCAATCTTTATTTTCTTAAAAGCATTAGACAAATCATTTTTCTCTTTTTCAATAGTATCATATTTATTTTTCAATAACTCATTTTCTCTTTTTAATTTCTTATTATGAGATTGCGAAATCTCATATCTATGTTGGAGTTCTTCAAAGAATTGAGCTAATTCATCCATAGTCAAATCATCATCTTCTATGGAGTTGTCGAGAATTACCTTAGAAGCATCATCTCCATGTGCCATGAAGCACATGTGTGCGGTGTCGTTCTCCTCCTTGGATTCCGACTCCGTATCGTCCCACGTAGCCACCATTGCCTTCTTCTTCTTTGGGCCGTTCTTGGAGGTGGTAGCTTGGAGAGCGAGGCAATCGGCAATAAGGTGTCCGATCTTCTTGCAATGAAAGCAAGGACCCGACTCCTCTCTTTTTCTTTCGAATCTTCCTTGAGGTTTCCCTCTTCGGAAGTTGCTTTGCCTCCCTTTCTTGTAGAACATTTTGCCCACCTTCCGGATGAGCATGGCAAAGTCCTCATCGCAGTCTTCCGATGAGTCTTCCTCGTCATGGTTGGTTGGAGTAGCTTTGAAAGCGAGGGCTTTCTTCTTTTGCGCCTCCCTTTCTTCTCTTACTTTCATCTCCATCTCATGCGTTTTGAGATTTTTGATGAAGCCGGAGAAGTCCATCTCCTCCCGATCGTTGAGCTCCTTGAGGGTGGTTGCCTTGACTTCCTAAGCTTTGGGAAGAGCTCGAATGACCTTCCGAATCTTTTGGTCATTGTCGATCGTGTAACCTAAAGAAGATAAAGCATTTGTTATTTTGGTGAAACGAGTGAGCATGTCATCAATGCATTCATTCTCAAGCATATAAAAGTTCTCATATTGAGAACGAAGCAAGTCAATCTTGGATCTTTTGACTTGGGACGTTCCCTCATGAGTCACAATCAAAACATTCCAAACCTCAAATGCCGATTTATAATTTATGATGCGTGATAGGTCATCTTCATTTAAGGCTTGTGTTAATGCATATTGAGCCCTAGCATTGGCCTCATAGTCCTTGGTGGTGTCCTCGGACCATGATCTCTCATCGGTGAGAGGTTCTATAAATTCTTTGGTTATGGCCCTAGAAACCCTAACTCGTAGGGACTTAAGAAAAAGGTTCATCTTGACCTTCCAAATAGGGAAGTTCAAGCTATCAAATTTGGGTGGGGACTTGATGCTAGAAAAATCAATTGAAGTCATTGATAATGAATAAGATGCACAACAAATGAAGAATGCAATAAAATGATATAGCCAAATACAAGGATCTCCCTAAGGTGGTTAAACCAAATAGTAGGGTTAGGCTTTGATACCAATTGAAATCACCTAGAGGCGGGTGAATAGGTGATGGCTATATGAAATATGGCAATAATGCGGAATTTAAATCTACTTAAAACAATAAGCTCAAATTAAAATGCTTGCAAGATATAAAGCAATAAGTAAAGCAAGTAATAAAGAGATTGAGTTTAGAGAAATTTGAGCAAACGCAAACACGAGGATATGTTTCCGAGGTTCGAGCCACGCTCTACGTCCCCGCCTTCACACTTGAAGGATTTCCACTATTGTTGATCCCACTGGATCTCCAATACAAGGACACACTTGTCCTATCTCTCGGTGTCGCTGCAACACTATGAAGCACACCCGCTCGATTGAGGCCGATGCCTCTACAACTTCTCAATTGAAGAAAAACTTGATCACACTTGATCAAAAAGCTCACTTGCACAATCCTATAACCAATATGAAGAAGATGAATACTTGAGATTGTGTTGCTTCAAAAGGTGTAGGGAATTTTTGGCTTGGAGAGAAAATCTTTTCTAGAAGAAAACTAAGGATTTAGCTTGGAAATATTTTCTTACTTAAAAACTCTTGTCAAATCATATAAATCTTGTGTCTTATCATGTTGAAATGACCCACTATTTATAGTGGATGAAAAACCAACTACACAGCTTAAAGGATTCGTTGGGGTGAGATCCCAACAAAAAATCTGTCAGAAAATAGAGCTGTTGGAGTCTGTCAGACTTTCTAACAACTACCGATCGACCGGGCCGGTCGACCGCCAACGGTCATATTTCTGACCGTTGGGGGAAAACGGTCGGCCGACTCGGTCGACCGAAATAAACAGAGAGCACTGACAAGTGCCCGGTCGACCCGAGCGGTCGGCCGACGTGCACACATGCACAGCCGTGCACGTCGGTCGACTGGGTCGGTCGACCGGACTCTATCAGATCTGTTAAAACAGAGTCTGGAAAGAAGGAAAAGGAAATTTTTGGTTTAAAGCATTTTCATTTAAGGATTTGTAAATAAGGTTCTAGACCTAATAAAACTAAGAGTATGATCATAGATCAACACTCAAACATGTTAGATCATTTTTGGTAAAAAATCCTTTTTAATAAAATGTTTTTCTAAAACTGGTTTTTCCAAAACAGGTATTTCTAAAAACTAAGTTAGAAATTCTGATATAAAAATTCTTTTGAAGCCATGAAGCAATACTAAGTGTGTGTGAGTGACAATCCCAAATATTCTACCTCTATCATCTAGGTTTTGACAAAATATCTAAAAATAAAAGTAAATTACAAATCTTGAATTCTTTTCTTCAAAGTTTTGATCCCGAAGCTTATCTACCGTACTAGGCTTGGGAATGCAAATCTTTAGCGGCGTCCAAATTGTGAGTCTTGATTGTGGAGCCGTCAAATCAACTTGTTTTAAACCTGAAATTCTTTTAAACAAGATTGTTAAACACATAACTAAATATGGTTTGTTATCATCAAAATATCGGGCTAATGGCCTTTGGGCCAACACTCTCAACCGCCGAGGCCGAGTATGTTGCCGCGTGGGCTTGTTGTGCACAAGTCCTTTGGATGAAACATACTCTCCTTGATTATGATTTGCATTATAACCATATAAAAATATTTTGTGATAATACTAGTACTATACATATGACTAAGAATGCAAATCAACATAGTAAGACCAAGCACATTGAGATTAGATATCACTTTCTTAGAGATCATTTTGAGAAAGGAGATATAGATATTGATTATATTTCTACGGATTTGCAACTTGCCGATATTTTCGCTAAACCACTTGATTTTGCTAGATTTTCTTTTATTTGTGGTGAATTTAATGTTTGTGTTATTGAATAATAATGTTTTCTTAACCCTTTTTGATGTATGACAAAAAGTGGGAGAATGAGTTTATATATGGAAATATGAGGTCATATGGTTTTGGTTCCATATGAGTTTATATGAGTTTATATATGTTTTTGATTTTTGATGTGTTTTATGAATTTTATGAATTCTTGTGTTTTGCAAGTGTTTTATACCTTATGGTTTTTAGTTTCTTGATTTTTACTTGCAAATTACATTGTTTTTCTTTGTTTAATATAGCATAATTTGAGGGGGAGCTTTCTCCTCTCCTATATTTTTGTTCATAGCCTATTTGATTTGTCATCATCAAAAAGGGGGAGATTGTTGGCCCAAAAGGTTACACTCTCCATTTGTTTAGAGTTTTGATGATAACAAAACAAATAAGAACTATTTGGTACTAATAAATTTGTTCAAGATAAGTTTCAGGTTAGTACCATATTTGGAGGCCATTGCTTAGCTTTTGCAAGAAATTCTAGGTTCATGGAGCAAAGAAGGCTTATGGCACATCAAGGAAGGAACTTAGAAGAAAAGGCTCTAGCAAGGTATTGCATGGCTCAAGAAGACTTCATTAGATTTATTTTTAGTTTTATAGTTTTGTTAAAGAATAGTGAATAGGTTTGAAGCTCTATACACACGTTTTTGTGCACATGTCTTTCCTAGAAATATTCCCTATATATATATACAAAATATTTTAATACAAAGCCTCTTGTTTATAAACTCAATTTTGGGTATTATACATGTTTCAAATCAAAACTATTTTGTTAGATTTCAAATCCCCTTCAAAAATCTGTTTCAGTTTTGATTTTTGGCCTGAGCCGGTCGACCGACCGGTCGACCGACACTAAGCCAGGTCATATCGGTCGACCGACCCAGTCGACCGAGGTTCTGGCAGTTGGTGCGTATCCGTGTGCACGTTTCTCGGTCGACCAACTGAAGTGCAGTTGCTCTCTGTTTGTGCATAGTTGACCGGGCGGTCGACCGGAAGCCCGCAACGGCTATTTATTTGAACCTCCGGTCGACCGACCAGTCGACCGAAAGAGTCGTTTGAACAGTAACGGCTATTTTTCTGAGTTATTTATTTTTGTCCTTTTCTTTCTAAAAAGGGTTTAAATGATATTTGCTGATCCTAATACTTCCTAATTAGCCTTAAGTGAGTTTTATCTTTAAACCCTAGCCCTCTACTATAAATAGGGGTGTTTAGGGAGAGGTTCTTTACAACAAAATTTTGCAAAAATTTTAAAAGTTTAAGGCATTCAAAAGAGCTTTGTTTCTTAGTTTTTTGCTGAAATTCTCTCTCATTTTCTGAAGTGTTTTTCAGAACTCTCTGATTTAGTTTTTCTTTTTCCACTTACAAACAAGAGCTTCAATCCTACTCATTGTTATATAAGGATTTTGTAAGGGAAGAGATTTTTTCAAGAGAGAGTTTGTGATCTTCTGATCACCAAGAGATACTTGTACTTGAGATTGTGGAGTTGGGTACTCCGGTGTATTTGTAACATTTTTATGAAGTTATAGTGGTTAGAAATCCTTTTGGGGAAGGTGGGGACGTAGAGCTGGGTGCTCGAACCTCGGAAAAATTCTCGGTGTTTGCGTTTGGTTTACTTGCTCTTGCTTCTTCCTTTACTTTCATTGCTCTTATTACTTGCTTTCTATTTTCATTGCAATATTCACTTGTTTTCATTCATCTTGTCAATCAAAGTCCCATACAATAAGATTGCATTGTGCACCTCCAACTCATATCCAGAGGAATCACGAGGAAGGAGTTCAGAGCCTTCACGGGGAATCCGGATTCTAGTCTTGTTTTGGGAGATTGTTGCATCATAATTTTATTTGGGCATTGATTAGCATTATCACCTATTCACCCCACTCTAGGTGATTTTCACTTTTGAAAAAGAAAATTTTAAATTAAAAGGAAAAAAATGAGAATTTGTCTTCATAGTTAGATATGATTTTACAAGAGAGGGTTGAGATTTTAAGAGAAAGAGATTCCTTGAAAACTTAACTTGACCTTGTTTTAAAGGAAAATAAAATTTTAAAGAATAAAAATAATTGTGATGATGTTTTGAAGAAAAATGAGATTTTGTCTTCAAAACTTGATTTTGTTATAAAAGAAAACAATTCTTTGAAAAATAAAATTGCTTTGGTTTCAAAAGAATTGGAATTTGTTTCAAAAGAAAATACTTCTTTGAAAAATGATTTGGATGCTCATGTTTGTTATTCTACTATAAAATCATCATCTATTGATTAGAATGCATGCTCCACTTCTTCTTCTAATGTTGAAATGATATAATTATGTTAAAGAAGAGTGTTGATTGTTTGGGCTCTAATTTGAGCCATTGTGCCATGAACCACACACGATTGGAATCCTTATTTCGAAAGAAATAAGTTTCTCATATGCATGCATACAAATCACAGCACACACATGACACATATATACTCATGTGTACCCTTGTACACATTGTGGATGTACATGCCACCTTGCAAAGTTTTTTGTTATGATAGAATACATAATTCAAATTTTGCAAATAAATTTGTTTGGGTTATGAAAGGTGCTAACCCTCATGGACCCAATAAGGTATGTGTACCAAAATCACCCCTATTGTATTTGATGTAGGTGTGGGCTCTCGCTTGACGGGAGGGTATTGGTGTCTTGATGGTGGATGCGTTTGAGCCTGATGGACATTACATTGGATGCATCACCTTCAAGGATGTTTGGTGGGAGGACCACCATAGTTTGGAGACCTAGAGATTAGCCTTATTGGTTTTGGTAACTATCTCTAACTTCTCATTTTATTCACATGCTTTCATTGATTGATTTTTAGCATGTTTTGATTTTTCATGTTCATTATGTTTAAATGCAATGTTTATTAGACTTGCCATATATATGTGTAGTGTTTGAGATACACCCATATTCATATAGATTCATATTTATATTCTCATTATTATTTAGCTATTATGTATATTCTACCTCTAAAGCACGTGCATTTATTCTAATGATCGTGTTTGTTTATGTTATTGCACTTCATGTTTTGATTATATGTTTAGTTGGAACTTTCATTAAAACTTATATTTATACTTGTACAAGTAGTGAGCTACACTTGGTTATTATGTGTATATACTTCATTGCTCATTTGTACTCATTACATGTACACGTATAATCTAGTTTTGATGATTCTTGTATCTTAACTTGTTTTTCCTATTTTTGTACATGTTTTCATAAAAATGTGTTTATCTTCATATTTATGTTAATTTTATATAAAACTATTGGATATACATGTCTATCCTAGAGTCACTTATTTTTCATCCAAAATTTTTTTTGGACTCGTTTACGCTTGGGATATGTATGTATATTTTGTTTCAACAAAACATACATATACCTTGAAGCGCATTTAGTTTGATGATCTCTTACTTTTGATAAAAGGAATTTTATTGAGCTTCATTGTTTATCTCTATGATTATACTTATTACATGATTTTTACACTCTATGTTTGGTGTTTACTCAAGATTTTTTGTTTCATGAGTATATATGTGCTTTATTGCTATTTGAGTGATGATGATCGTGTGATTTTCATGTTTTCATGAGATATATGATTTGGTTTCTGATGGGCATTGTTGGCCCAAAGGCCCATCACTCTAGTTTTGATGATGATCAACTCATGAAGTTATGATTACTAATGATCTTGTGTTTAATTAGTGACAGATTCATTATCAAGATCTTAGTAGGTGCATAGCTCAACAAAGGATAAAATATCAAGATTTAGAGCTAGCACGGTGTGATCCAAGGAGCTTTTGAATCAAGCTGGACCAAGTTAAGAAGATGAGAAGACTTCAAGGGAAGACTTTAAGATCAAGACTTGTGTCTAGGTTTGTTTTTATAAGATTTTGTTTTAGTTAAAATGTAAAGGATAGAATAGTTGGTGGATTGCTCAAAGTTCATATCACACACACACTCTTGATTTATATGGGTTTTCATAAAAGATTTTTAGTTCTAGAAAAATACCGTTTTGGTTTTTGGTATTTCAAATATACATGTGTTTTTAACCAAAACCATTTTAGAACTCTCGGGTTTTCTCGGTCGACCGTTCTGCTGATCTGCTCGACACACTTTTAGTTTTCTAGTCATAACTTTTGATTCCTATATTCAATTAACATGATTTATATTGCATTTAAAGATGATTTTCAGAGCTACATTTAATATTCAATAATCATTTTCTGATTTAAATGTTAAGAATGTCAAATATTGGGTTGAAGTCTGAAAAACAGTTTACAGTTTCTGATTTGATACCTTTTAGTATTTTATTGATAACTATTAATTACGAATTGATATTGATTTGATTTAAGTTGAATTAGAAAGAAGACTTCAATATCTACAAATTTATCCTATATACTTATTCCCAAATTCGAACGTTTTAGACCTCAAAACTGTGCTCCAAGTTAACCTATTGTACAGAGGTCGGTCGACCGGCGGGTCGACCGGAACCAAGTGCGGTCGACCGCAACGGTCGACCGACGTGCACAAAAACGTGCACGTTTGGCGGGTCGACCGGGCGGGTCGACCGGAACTGAGAGCAGTGCTCTCTGTTCTTCTGGGTCGACCGGGCCGGTCGACCGGAGGCTGTAACGGTCGGATTTTTGACCGTTGGCGGTCGACCGGACCGGTCGACCGGCAGCTCTGACAGACCCCAACGGCTATATTTTTCTGGCCTATAAATTGGGGGGGTCTTGTCATTATTTTGAGCTAAGTTTTTGGAGACCTTTAGAGCCAGTTTTTTTCCATACTTTCAGAAGAATTTTCTCCACAAAATAGTGAGCAAATATTTCCTATCTAAGGGAAGATTTTATAAAGAGTGTTTAAAAGAGTTCTTGAGTTTTTCACCAAAGTTTCAATCCTTGCTTTTCTCACAAACACTTGAGCTATCCATTGCTATTCATCTTATAGGAGTGTTATAGTGAGAGCTTTTATTGGTGATCAAAGTGTTGGATCACCAAGATTTCATTCTTGTACTTTGAGGAGACGGGCAAGTGTGCTCGTGGTGGTTTGGAGTTCGGTTGTGAACTCTTTGGTTCAAGGTGCGGCCTCGGCAAGCTTGTGGGGCTTGCGGTGTGTAAGGGACTAGGGAGTCCGAGGGCTTGTAGGTGTTGCGGCACCGAGGAGAGATCCATTGGATCTTGCATAGTGGAAATCCTTCGCGTGTCGAAGGCGGGGATGTAGAGCAAGTGTGCTCGAACCTCGAAACATACCCTTGTGTTTGCGATTGCTATTCTCTCTCTCTCTTTGTCTCTTGTTATATCTTGCATGTTATTTATTGTGTTCATCTTTATATGCATGATATATTCCTTGTGATCATATTGATATATTGCTTGGGATTGTGACTAACACTTGTATTCAACCAAGAGAGCCAACGCGGCACCTCAACCCATTCAAGGGGAATCTAGAGGAGTTTGTCCATAGCCTTTCACGGGGAATTCGGCAACACTCTTTGGTTATACGTGGTGTTTAGTGTAAAAGATTTAATTAGGTCATAATTATTTTTAGCTTCCGCATCATTTGGCATTAAGTGACCATTAGATTAGCCATCACCTATTCACCTCCCCTCTAGGTGAACTTACAATTGGTATCAGAGCTTGGTACTCTAATTTGGGTCTAACAACCTAGAGTTAAAGATCCTCATTTTTAGGCTAATCACAAGATTTTGTACACACACCATGGACTTCATGTCACCACCCACCTTTGACATCCTTAACATCCAAATTTGGAAGGTTAAGATGTCATTGTACCTCAAGGCCTTAGGCATTCATGTATATCTTGCCACTACTAATAATGCATATTCTTTAGATAGTAAGAATTTTGAGGCTAATGCAAAAGCCCTTCATGCTATCAAGTCAACCCTAAATGATGATTATTTATCTAGGGTTTCTAATGTTGAATCGGCTTTTGTAGTATGGAACATCATCACCTCCCTCGGCGAAAAAGATCTATACTATGCGGGGAGTGACTCGGATGTTGGAAGCGACACCTCCAACAAGTGCTACATGGTCCAAGGGGATAACCCCCTTGAGGTAAACTCCGAATCCGATGATGAGGATATGTCATATGATGAGCTATCTACTTTTTGTCATCTATTGCTTGAAAAATATGACATGATTAAAAGGAAAATAAAAATTTGAAAAAGAATATTGCTTGCATGCATGTAGAACAAGGCTCTTTTAAATCTAACATTGCATGTTTAGAAAAGACAACAATAATTTGAAAAAGAATTTTGATGCCATGCTTAATGAGAAAGATTCATTAGAAAATAAAATGGCATGCTTAGAAAAAGAAAACAATGATTTGAAAAATGAGAATGTTTCCTTGCTTACAAAATTGAATAATTTATGTGAAGGGAACACTATTTTGAAAGATAAGATTGATTTGGTGAAAAAACAAAGAGAAAGTGTTTTTCAAGAAAATAAATCTTTAAAAAGTAAAATTTTTGAAAAAGAAAAAGATTTTGTTTCACAAAAGAAAAAGAAAAATGATTCTATATCTCACCATGCTTTACATGCCACAACTAATGAGATTAAGAATTTGAAAAATAAAATGGATGGTTTGAGTTCAACTTTGAACTCTTGTGCTTTTATCATTCTAGGTTGGAGTCAATATTTTCAAAGAAACAAACTCCACATGTTCATGCACATCATACCCATCATGCATATGCTTATGTTGCACAACATGATCACACTCCTACACATAAGCATACTAAGGTGTACATATGTACACATTGTGGCCGCAAAGGCCATTTAGCAAAGTTTTGTTATGATAATATTAATTCTCTAAATTTTGCTAATTATAAAAGATTTTGGGTTCCTTACAAGTCTAACCCCAAAGGACCCAAGAAAATATGGGTACCAAACCCCCACCATTTGCTTGTGATGTAGGTGAGGGCTCTCACAAAACGTGAGAGAATTGGTGCCTTGATAGTGGATGCACATGGATTGGATGGACACACTTTAGACGCATCGCTATCAAGGAGTTTGGTGGGACAACCACCATATTTGGAGCTTTGAAGTTGGTAACAATTTCTAAACTCCTACTTTTATGCACATGCTTTTAATTTCATAATATTGATAGCATGTTCATATTTTATGTGCTTCATGTGGTATTTACATGTTTAAATGAAGATTTTATCAAAACGTGCATGTATACATATACAATTAGTGAATTACAATTGATTCATATATAATTGAACTTCATGCTCATTTGTATCCACTATATGCATATGTATAGTCTAGTTTTGATGATTCTCATTTATACATGCTTTGCCTATTTTTATGCTTTACTTCATGTATATGTATTATTAATTCAAATCTAATAAATATACATGTATACCCGTGAGTCTCTTGCCTTCATGCAAACATTATTAATAGACTCTTTTATATTTGGGATATATATGTGTATTGTTAGGATTGAATTAATCATACATATACCATGAGATTAGTGTTTTGATGAAAAATGATTTTTCGTGTTTTTGTTAAAAAATGTGACTTATGATCTTTTTGAGCTTCATTGACTATTTTCATAAAAATGCTATTTACATGATAGTTTAACACTCACACTTTTGTTAAAAATTATTTTGAGCCATATAGACCATGAGTGCTTAAATTTTTGTGTATCTAGTTATGTTTATGAAAAACATAAGTTTTGTTATATTTGAAGGATCTTTAACTAGTTTTTCAAAAACAAATTATACTAGTTATTTATTCTTCAAATAGTTTTTGAGATTTACACATGATTCTATTTTTCTCAAAATTTATTTGTTGCTTCATGTATTGAGTATTAGTTTATAAATGTTAGTTTTATCAACACTAGGAGTTATACTTGAACATTTTGTGGGCCACAAATAATCCTATTTGTATTTGTGCTTGAATGCTTATTTGAACCTATGAAATGTGCTTGTATTGCTTAGTTTTGATGATACATACATCTTTAACCTTGTATTCACTTTTGGATTTGATTTATGATCATGTGTTTTCATTTCATGTATATGTGTATTTTGCCAAACTTTAAGATATACATGTATACCTCTTGAGTCATTTGCCCTTCATGCAAATCTATATATATGGACTCAATTGTGTTTTGGGATATGTGTGTATACTTCTTGTGTTGTTAAAACATACATATACCTTGAAATATATATTTTTTTTAAAATTTTTTTTTTTTGTAGATTATACTATGAGATATACACTTGAACTTACCTTATGTCAGTTGGTATCATTGGATCATTTCAATTGGTATCAATATGATTCCTTTTTGTATATACTCATGTTTTGATTATATGTATGTATGCTTTCAAATTTACATTATATCAATTTCTATTGGTATTCCCTTTTTCATACATATATGTGTTATTTGTGCTTAGTTAAAATTGTCTTACATATTTAAAGCACAAAGGTTATTAATGCTAAGCTAAATTCAAATCTTATTTTTCAAGCTTATGCATTAGTTTTTAATTGGTATCAATATGGTTGATCATTACCTTACTATTGATCACTATTTTACAATTGATCTTTTTCAAATTGATATCAAAATTCAAAATTTGTTTTATCGAGAGAATTCAAAATTTTGTTTGATAAGAAAAATTCAAAATTTTGATTTGTATTGCCTATATGCAAGGAGAGCTTAACATCTCTCTTACATATAGATTCATGTTGAGTATATTATAAATTGAGGAGCTTGACAACTCTTCTTTATATGATATACGTGTGTAGGGGGAGCTTCACATCTCCTCTTATGCATTACATAATATGTGTTATGTGAATTAGGGCTTGTCATCCCTCTTTCATATAATGTATATGTGTAGGGAAGCTAACTTAGCGTCTTCCTCTTCATGAATGTATATCGCATATAAATTTTTATCGATTGATTACCCCTTCTTGATCTCTTTGTTTTTGACAAAAAGGGGGAGAAAAATTTGTTTGATTTGATTTTACTTTGAACCCCTTTGTTGATGATTGACAAAAAGGGGGAGAAGAATTTGAGAGTTATATGCATGTTGAGTAAGATTTATGTTTATGCATATGTATTTTTGTATTGCAAATAGGAGAAAAGGATTTAATTTATGCTTGTTGCATGTTTTATCTCCATACTTGCATACATATTCATGTGCCTCATTGCCATATTTATTATTTTGTGTTATGCATGAGTTAAGGGGGAGCTTCGTTGAAGCTTTACTTTAATCCATGCATATATAACTTCATGAGTTTTGTCATCATCAAAAAGGGGGAGATTGTTAGCCAAAGGCCCATCACTCTAGTTTTGATGATGATCAACTCATGAAGTTATGATTACTAATGATCTTGTGTTTAATTAGTGACAGATTCATTATCAAGATCTTAGTAGGTGCATAGCTCAACAAAGGATAAAATATCAAGATTTAGAGCTAGCACGGTGTGATCCAAGGAGCTTTTGGATCAAGCTTGGACCAAGTCAAGAAGATGAGAAGACTTCAAGGGAAGACTTCAAGATCAAGACTTGTGTCTAGGTTTGTTTTTATAAGATTTTGTTTTAGTTAAAATGTAAAGGATAGAATAGTTGGTGGATTGCTCAAAGTTCATATCACACACACACTCTTGATTTATATGGGTTTTCATAAAAGATTTTTAGTTCTAGAAAAATACCGTTTTAGTTTTTGGTGTTTCAAATATACATGTGTTTTTAACCAAAACCATTTTAGAACTCTCGGGTTTTCTCGGTCGACCGTTCTGCTGATCTGCTCGACACACTTTTAGTTTTCTAATCATAACTTTTGATTCCTATATTCAATTAACATGATTTATATTGCATTTTAAAGATAATTTTCAGAGCTACATTTAATATTCAATAATCATTTTCTGATTTAAATGTTAAGAATGTCAAATATTGGGTTGAAGTCTGAAAAACAGTTTACAGTTTCTGATTTGATACCTTTTAGTATTTTATTGATAACTTTCAATTACGAATTGATATTGATTTGATTTAAGTTGAATTAGAAAGACGACTTCAATATCTACAAATTTATCCTATATACTTATTCCCAAATTCGAACGTTTTAGACCTCAAAACTGTGCTCCAAGTTAACCTATTGTACAGAGGTCGGTCGACCGGGCGGGTCGACCGGAACCAAGTGCGGTCGACCGCAACGGTCGACCGACGTGCACAAAAACGTGCACGTTTGGTGGGTCGACCGGGCGGGTCGACCAGAACTGAGAGCAGTGCTCTCTGTTCTTCTGGGTCGACCGGGCCGGTCGACCGGAGGCTGTAACGGTCGGATTTTTGACCGTTGGCGGTCGACCGGACCGGTCGACCGGCAGCTCTGACAGACCCCAACGGCTATATTTTTCTGGCCTATAAATTGGGGGGTCTTGTCATTGTTTTGAGCTAAGTTTTTGGAGACCTTTAGAGCCAGTTTTTCCCATACTTTCAGAAGAGTTTTCTCCACAAAATAGTGAGCAAATATTTCCTATCTAAAGGGAAGATTTTATAAAGAGTGTTTTAAAAGAGTTCTTGAGTTTTTCACCAAAGTTTCAATCCTTGCTTTTCTCACAAACACTTGAGCTATCCATTGCTATTCATCTTATAGGAGTGTTGTAGTGAGAGCTTTTATTGGTGATCAAAGTGTTGGATCACCAAGATTTCATTCTTGTACTTTGAGGAGACGGGCAAGTGTGCTCGTGGTGGTTTGGAGTTCGGTTGTGAACTCTTTGGTTCGAGGTGCGGCCTCGGCAAGCTTGTGGGGCTTGCGGTGTGTAAGGGACTAGGGAGTCCGAGGGCTTGTAGGTGTTGCGGCACCGAGGAGAGATCCATTGGGATCTTGCATAGTGGAAATCCTTCGCGTGTCGAAGGCGGGGATGTAGAGCAAGTGTGCTCGAACCTCGAAACATACCCTTGTGTTTGCGATTGCTACTCTCTCTCTCTCTCTTTGTCTCTTGTTATATCTTGCATGTTATTTATTGTGTTCATCTTTATATGCATGATATATTCCTTGTGATCATATTGATATATTGCTTGGGATTGTGACTAACACTTGTATTCAACCAAGAGAGCCAACGCGGCACCTCAACCCATTCAAGGGGAATCTAGAGGAGTTTGTCCAGAGCCCTTCACGGGGAATTCGGCAACACTCTTTGGTTATAAGTGGTGTTTAGTGTAAAAGATTTAATTAGGTCATAATTATTTTTAGCTTCCGCATCATTTGGCATTAAGTGACCATTAGATTAGCCATCACCTATTCACCCCCCCTCTAGGTGAACTTACAATTGGTATCAGAGCTTGGTACTCTGATTTGGGTCTAACAACCTAGAGTTAAAGATCCTCATTTTTAGGCTAATCACAAGATTTTGTACACACACCATGGACTTCATGTCACCACCCACCTTTGACATCCTTAACATTCAAATTTGGAAGGTTAAGATGTCATTGTACCTCAAGGCCTTAGGCATTCATGTATATCTTGCCACTACTAATAATGCATATTCTTTAGATAGTAAGAATTTTGAGGCTAATGCAAAAGCCCTTCATGCTATCAAGTCAACCCTAAATGATGATTATTTATCTAGGGTTTCTAATGTTGAATCGGCTTTTGTAGTATGGAACATCATCACCTCCCTCGGCGAAAAAGATCTATACTATGCGGGGAGTGACTCGGATGTTGGAAGCGACACCTCCAACAAGTGCTACATGGTCCAAGGGGATAACCCCCTTGAGGTAAACTCCGAATCCGATGATGAGGATATGTCATATGATGAGCTA
The DNA here is from genome assembly GCA_038442645.1 of Agave tequilana. Lineage (NCBI taxonomy): Eukaryota > Viridiplantae > Streptophyta > Magnoliopsida > Asparagales > Asparagaceae > Agave > Agave tequilana. The sequence goes on from JAVJIF010015133.1 coordinate 41,792, forward strand.
TCTACTTTTTGTCATCTATTGCTTGAAAAATATGACATGATTAAAAAGGAAAATAAAAATTTGAAAAAGAATATTGCTTGCATGCATGTAGAACAAGGCTCTTTTAAATCTAACATTGCATGTTTAAAAAAGACAACAATAATTTGAAAAAGAATTTTGATGCCATGCTTAATGAGAAAGATTCATTAGAAAATAAAATGGCATGCTTAGAAAAAGAAAACAATGATTTGAAAAATGAGAATGTTTCCTTGCTTACAAATTGAATAATTTATGTGAAGGGAACACTATTTGAAAGATAAGATTGATTTGGTGGAAAAACAAAGAGAAAGTGTTTTTCAAGAAAATAAATCTTTAAAAGAAAAATTTTTGAAAAAGAAAAAGATTTTGTTTCACAAAAGAAAAAGAAAAATGATTCTATATCTCACCATGCTTTACATGCCACAACTAATGAGATTAAGAATTTGAAAAATAAAATGGATGGTTTGAGTTCAACTTTGAACTCTTGTGCTTTTAATCATTCTAGGTTGGAGTCAATATTTTCAAAGAAACAAACTCCACATGTTCATGCACATCATACCCATCATGCATATGCTTATGTTGCACAACATGATCACACTCCTACACATAAGCATACTAAGGTGTACATATGTACACATTGTGGCCGCAAAGGCCATTTAGCAAAGTTTTGTTATGATAATATTAATTCTCTAAATTTTGCTAATTATAAAAGATTTTGGGTTCCTTACAAGTCTAACCCCAAAGGACCCAAGAAAATATGGGTACCAAAACCCCCACCATTTGCTTGTGATGTAGGTGAGGGCTCTCACAAAACGTGAGAGAATTGGTGCCTTGATAGTGGATGCACATGGATTGGATGGACACACTTTAGACGCATCGCTATCAAGGAGTTTGGGGGGACAACCACCATATTTGGAGCTTTGGAGTTGGTAACAATTTCTAAACTCCTACTTTTATGCACATGCTTTTAATTTCATAATATTGATAGCATGTTCATATTTTTATGTGCTTCATGTGGTATTTACATGTTTAAATGAAGATTTTATCAAAACGTGCATGTATACATATACAATTAGTGAATTACAATTGATTCATATATAATTGAACTTCATGCTCATTTGTATCCACTATATGTATATGTATAGTCTAGTTTTGATAATTCTCATTTATACATGCTTTGCCTATTTTTATGCTTTACTTCATGTATATGTATTATTAATTCAAATCTAATAAATATACATGTATACCCGTGAGTCTCTTGCCTTCATGCAAACATTATTAATAGACTCTTTTATATTTGGGATATGTATGTGTATTGTTAGGATTGAATTAATCATACATATACCATGAGATTAGTGGTTTGATGAAAAATGATTTTTCGTGTTTTTGTTAAAAATGTGACTTATGATCTTTTTGAGCTTCATTGACTATTTTCATAAAAATGCTATTTACATGATAGTTTAACACTCACACTTTTGTTAAAATTATTTTGAGCCATATAGACCATTAGTGCTTAAATTTTTGTGTATCTAGTTATGTTTATGAAAAACATAAGTTTTGTTATATTTGAAGGATCTTTAACTAGTTTTTCAAAACAAATTATACTAGTTATTTATTCTTCAAATAGTTTTTGAGATTTACACATGATTCTATTTTTCTCAAAATTTATTTGTTGCTTCATGTATTGAGTATTAGTTTATAAATGTTAGTTTTATCAACACTAGGAGTTATACTTGAACATTTTGTGGGCCACAAATAATTCTATTTGTATTTGTGCTTGAATGCTTATTTGAACCTATGAAATGTGCTTGTATTGCTTAGTTTTGATGATACATACATCTTTAACCTTGTATTCACTTTTGGATTTGATTTATGATCATGTGTTTTCATTTCATGTATATGTGTATTTTGCCAAACTTTAAGATATACATGTATACCTCTTGAGTCATTTGCCCTTCATGCAAATATATATATATGGACTCAATTGTGTTTTGGGATATGTGTGTATACTTCTTGTGTTGTTAAAACATACATATACCTTGAAATATATATTTTTTTTTAAATTTTTTTTTTTGTAGATTATACTATGAGATATACACTTGAACTTACCTTATGTCAATTGGTATCATTGGATCATTTCAATTGGTATCAATATGATTCCTTTTGTATATACTCATGTTTTGATTATATGTATGTATGCTTTCAAATTCACATTATATCAATTTCTATTGGTATTCCCTTTTTCATACATATATGTGTTATTTGTGCTTAGTTAAAATTGTCTTACATATTTAAAGCACAAAGGTTATTAATGCTAAGCTAAATTCAAATCTTATTTTTCAAACTTATGCATTAGTTTTTAATTGGTATCAATATGGTTGATCATTACCTTACTATTGATCACTATTTTACAATTGATCTTTTTCAAAATTGATATCAAAATTCAAAATTTGTTTTATCGAGAGAATTCAAAATTTTGTTTGATAAGAAAAATTCAAAATTTTTGATTTGTATTGCCTATATGCAAGGAGAGCTTAACATCTCTCTTACATATAGATTCATGTTGAGTATATTATAAATTGAGGAGCTTGACAACTCTTCTTTATATGATATACGTGTGTAGGGGGAGCTTCACATCTCCTCTTATGCATTACATAATATGCGTTATGTGAATTAGGGCTTGTCATCCCTCTTTCATATAATGTATATGTGTAGGGAAGCTAACTTAGCGTCTTCCTCTTCATGAATGTATATCGCATATAAATTTTTATCGATTGATTACCCCTTCTTGATCTCTTTGTTTTTGACAAAAAGGGGGAGAAAAATTTGTTTGATTTGATTTTACTTTGAACCCTTTGTTGATGATTGACAAAAAGGGGGAGAAGAATTTGAGAGTTATATGCATGTTGAGTAAGATTTATGTTTATGCATATGTATTTTTGTATTGCAAATAGGAGAAAAAGATTTTAATTTATGCTTGTTGCATGTTTTATCTCCATACTTACATACATATTCATGTGCCGCATTGTCATATTTATTATTTTGTGTTATGCATGAGTTAAGGGGGAGCTTCGTTGAAGCTTTACTTTAATCCATGCATATATAACTTCATGAGTTTTGTCATCATCAAAAAGGGGAGATTGTTAGCCCAAAGGCCCATCACTCTAGTTTTGATGATGATCAACTCATGAAGTTATGATTACTAATGATCTTGTGTTTAATTAGTGACAGATTCATTATCAAGATCTTAGTAGGTGCATAGCTCAACAAAGGATAAAATATCAAGATTTAGAGCTAGCACGGTGTGATCCAAGGAGCTTTTGGATCAAGCTTGGACCAAGTCAAGAAGATGAGAAGACTTCAAGGGAAGACTTCAAGATCAAGACTTGTGTCTAGGTTTATTTTTATAAGATTTTGCTTTAGTTAAATGTAAAGGATAGAATAGTTGGTGGATTGCTCAAAGTTCATATCACACACACACTCTTGATTTATATGGGTTTTCATAAAAGATTTTTAGTTCTAAAAAAATACCGTTTTGGTTTTTGGTGTTTCAAATATACATGTGTTTTTAACCAAAACCATTTTAGAACTCTCGGGTTTTCTCGGTCGACCGTTCTGCTGATCTGCTCGACACACTTTTAGTTTTCTAGTCATAACTTTTGATTCCTATATTAAATTAACATGATTTATATTGCATTTTAAAGATGACTTTCAGTGCTACATTTAATATTCAATAATCATTTTCTTATTTAAATGTTAAGAATGTCAAATATTGGGTTGAAGTCTGAAAAACAGTTTACAGTTTCTGATTTGATATCTTTTAGTATTTTATTGATAACTTTCAATTCCTAATTGATATTGATTTGATTTAAGTTACATTAGAAAGAAGACTTCAATATCTACAAATTCATCCTATATACTTATTCCCAAATTCGAACGTTTTGACCTCAAAACTGTGCTCCAAGTTAACCTATTGTACAGAGGTTGGTCGACCGGGAGGGTCGACCGGAACCAAGTGCGGTCGACCGCAACGGTGACCGACGTGCACAAAAACGTACACGTTTGGCGGGTCGACCGGGCGGGTCGACCGGAACTGAGAGCAGTGCTCTCTGTTCTTCTGGGTCGACCGGGCCGGTCGACCGGAGGCTGTAACGGTCGGATTTTTGACCGTTGGCGGTCGACCGGACCGGTCGACCGGCAGCTCTGACAGACCCCAACGGCTATATATTTCTGGCCTATAAATTGGGGGGTCTTGTCATTGTTTTGAGCTAAGTTTTTGGAGACCTTTAGAGCCAGTTTTTCCCATACTTTTAGAAGAGTTTTCTCCACAAAATAGTGAGCAAATATTTCCTATCTAAAGGGAAGATTTTATAAAGAGTGTTTAAAAGAGTTCTTGAGTTTTTCACCAAAGTTTCAATCCTTGCTTTTCTCACAAACACTTGAGCTATCCATTGCTATTCATCTTATAGGAGTGTTGTAGTGAGAGCTTTTATTGTCACCAAGATTTCATTCTTGTACTTTGAGGAGACGGGCAAGTGTGCTCGTGGTGGTTTGGAGTTCGGTTGTGAACTCTTTGGTTCGAGGTGCGGCCTCGGCAAGCTTGTGGGGCTTGCGGTGTGTAAGGGACTAGGAGTCCGAGGGCTTGTAGGTGTTGCGGCACCGAGGAGAGATCCATTGGGATCTTGCATAGTGGAAATCCTTCGTGTGTCGAAGGCGGGGATGTAGAGCAAGTGTGCTCGAACCTCGAAACATACCCTTGTGTTTGCGATTGCTATTCTCTCTCTCTCTTTGTCTCTTGTTATATCTTGCATGTTATTTATTGTGTTCATCTTTATATGCATGATATATTCCTTGTGCTCATATTGATATATTGCTTGGGATTGTGACTAACACTTGTATTTAACCAAGAGAGCCAACGCGGCACCTCAACCCATTCAAGGGGATCTAGAGGAGTTTGTCCAGAGCCCTTCACGGGGAATTCGGCAACACTCTTTGGTTATACGTGGTGTTTAATGTAAAGATTTAATTAGGTCATAATTAGTTTTAGCTTCCGCATCATTTGGCATTAAGTGACCATTAGATTAGTCATCACCTATTCACCCCCCCTCTAGGTGAACTTACAGTTTCATCTCTTGAAGGATTTTTAACAAGTTTTTCAAATATTATTCTAAACTAGTTTCTTAATTTTTCAAATAGGTAGAGTTTTTCAAAACTATGCTAAAATACTTTCAAATCATGATTTTTGAAAACCCCTACCTTTAAAAGGCGGTTGGATGGGCGACCATGCCTTATATACTCTTAATGAATATATTTAAACTTGTGCATGAATAGGGTGGTAGGTATGAGTTATACACAAGATCTTCATGATATTTCATATGGTTGTATACTCGTGTTTTCTATATATTTAAGGATCATATCTAAAGCAACATTATATTGCTATGATACATACTTATAGATGTTTTCTTGTGCTTTATACATATTTGCCATACATCTCTAGCACAAATTATTTCTTACTAAGATTGATTTAATTCTTAATGTCAATTATTTTTCAATTGGTATTATATACAAGCTTATGCATTATTTTTATTGGTATTTCATAAAGGGAAAGAAAAATTCTTATTTTATTTTTCAGTTGGTTTTACTTTTCAATTGGTATCTTACTCTCACTCTTTTTGATGAAAAATATTTTGCTTTATTATATGCTTACATTTTCAATATTGGTATCAATAACTTTAAATTTGCATTATTTTTAAATTGGTATCCTTATTGCAAAATATAGTGTTTACCTAAAAATTTGGTGTTTATGTTCAATTGATATCATGTCCTTTATTGGTATCAATTCAAAAAAAATAATTGTTTCTTTCAATTGGTTCTTTCGATTGATTGTTTTCATTGATATCAAAATTTTATTTTTAATTTATGTTTATTGTTTGTTTGTTTTCACCCTTTTGTTGATGAATGACAAAAAGGGGAGAAGAATTCTGGTATATATATGCATGTTTTACTATGTGTTATGCATATATGTTTTTTATTGGTATCTTGAGCTTCATTGCATATCTTTCTATGTCTATTGATTATGCATATGTTAAGGGGGAGCTTCTAGGAAACCTATCCTTAATGGATATATATATATATATATATATATATATATATATATATATATATATATATATATATATATATATATATATATATATATATATATATATAAACCTTATAAGTTTTGTCATCATAAGAAAGGGGAGATTGTTAGCCCAGAGGCCTTTCACCTTTATTTTGATGATGACTAACTTATGAAGGTTAGTTTACTAATAATCTTATATTTAAATAGTTTCAGTTATTGATCATGATATTAGTAGGTGTTTAGCTTCAACAAAAGAGTTTTGAGAGCTAACACATATAGATTCAAGAGCTCATGCGTCAAGATCACATCTAGCACTTACATAGAGTCAAGCTCGTTATATCGTGTTTAGATCGAGTCGGCTTGGATAAGGAGTTCTACAAGAAGTCTTCGGTTTGTGTTAATTGAGTTTATGTTTAGATCTTGTGTAAGATAGACTAGTGTTGATATGCTCAAGTTCACACACACACACAAGTTCAATACGTTTGGTTTTCAGTTTAACCAGTTTTGAATTTCTAGTTCATATATATGATTTTCATGAATAGATAGAACCAAAACAAGTTTACATAGTTTAACGTATATTAGATTACATCTATATACATATATGCTTCATATACTTAGAAAAATTTATTTTGATGATCCTATTCATTGTTTAGAGTATTGTATTTAAACAATACCTATTTTAGATTTCATATCAAAACATAGATATATCTTGTACATGTGTATTGGATTCTTTCCATACACAATATGCTTCAAAAGAGTTTAAATATCTTGTTTTTGTATTTATACAAGTTTGAAAAAATCGGATTTTCATTTTAAAGTTTGGTTTTCGAAAAATACGGGTTTTGTTTAAGGCCAAATATTTTATATCACAAAAATAGTTCAAATAATTTGTAATATGTGTTGATTTTTGGTCACACATATTTGTTATTCAAATATCTAACAAGAATTTATTTTTGTGGAATTTATAGGATTTTATGGGATTTTATTGGAGATTAAATGCCTAATTTTTAAGTTCTGAAAAACCCAGCTAGATCAGCTGGCGATCGACCGGACGGTCGACCGGATCAGTGGTCGGTTGACCGGTCCAGTCGACCGATGTGCACGAGACGTACACAAAAGGCCAGCCAAGTAGGCCGGTCGACCGCGCGGTCCACCGACTGAAAGTACCCAAGTCTCGAGTACCGCCGGTCGACCCGACGGTCGACCGATAGGCTATGCCCGATTAACCGGGCAGTCGACCAGAGGCACAACGGTCAGAAAATGACCGTTGGGCCGGTCCACCGGCCGGTCGACCGGAAAGGCATTCTGGCTATTTCTGCAGCCAACGACTAGTTTCTTTGAGAGGCTATAAATAAGCCATTTTTGGGCTGTTTTTAATAAGGATTTTAAGAGCAAATTTTCTCGTCTATACAAGTGTTTTAGCAGCATGTTTTTGAAGAGTTTTTGTGTGAAAAAGATTTATCTTTATTTTGTTTTCAATGGTTGGAAAAATCAAAGAAAAAGAGTCTTTGGAAAATTGGTTTTTGATCTTTATTTTTATCTTCTTCTAGCATTTTTTTCAAGTATTTTTCTTTGTGACTTGTTTTCCAAACTCCTTATTTTCTCACACTTGAGCTATCATCTCTATCCTATCATACGATCTTATTTTTGTGAGAAATATTGTTTGTGGTCTATTGTGATCACCAAGTTTGTAATCTCTTTTTTGCTTGTACCTTGTCCCTCTTGTGTAGAGGTAATTAAGATTATGGTTTGGGTTTGTGCCTTGTCCCTCTTGTGTAGAGGTGATTGTGGTGGAGTTTGGCTTTGTGTCTTATCCCTCTTGTGTAGAGGTGACTGTTGTTTGGATTTGTCCCTTGTCCCTCTTATGTAGGTGATTGTTATTTTGGCTTTGTGCCTAGCCTCTTGTGTAGAGGTGGTTGTGTTGGAGAGAGGAGTTGTGCAATCCTTACTATGTATTTGCAAATCCCTCGGTGGAGGTTCCCTGTATGGGAGGTCCTGTGTTGACATAGTGAAAATCCTTCTGTGTGAAGGCGGGGACGTAGAGCAGTGGCTTGAAACTCGAAACATATCTTAGTGTTGCATTTGATCCGCTATCTCTAACTCTATCTCTCTCTCATATCTTACATTGCTTTATATTGTTAATGTCCCATATAATCTTTGTATTGTTTGTGTGCCCATACTTGTGTTGAACAAAGAGAGCTTCATATAACACCTCAACTCTTATTTAGAGGAATCTTGAGGAGATAGTCCAGAGCCCGTCGCCGAAAATTTGGCTACACTCTTTGGTTACACATAGTATGTTGCAATTGATTTTTAATTTCGCATCATTGGTCATTAGATTAGCTTATACAGCTATTCACCCCCCTCTAAGTGTATTTTTAGGACATTCAACAATGATATGTCCGTGTTTTTGACAGTTGAAACAAATGATTTTCTTTTCTTTCTTTTCTTTTAATCGTTTCCTATTGTTGATCTTTGCCTTGTTGTACATCCTCCTTACATTTCTTATAAGGAGGGAAAGATCTTCATTATCTTCTTCTTCTTCATTATTGTCGGAGATGGTGGGAGAAGACTTGAAGACAATTGTCTTCTTCTTTTGTGTTGCCGCTTCTTCTCTAACCTTCCTCTCTATCTCATGGGTCTTAAGATTGCTGATAAGACCGATGAGCTCCATCTTTTAGTTTTCGTTTAACTTTTTCAATATAGTAGTTTTGACTTCTCATGAGGGTGAAAGTGCACGAATGGCCTTCTGGACTTTTTGATCATTGTCAATGGCATCACCTAGAGAAGCAAGACCTTTAGTTATTTTAATAAATTTTGTAACCATATTATTAATGGACTCATTTACATGCATATTGAAGTTTTCATATTAGGAACACAAGAGATCAATTTTAGCCCTCTTGACCTGTGATGTTCTCTCATGAGTCACCGCTAGTGTCACCAAATCTCGTGTGCGGATTTGTAATGAATGATTCTAGCTATGTCATCATCATTCAAGGCTTGAAGTAATGCATAGTGTGCCTTTGCATTGGCATCAAACTCCTTGGTGGCAATATCAGACCAGTGTCATCATCACCAGTGGGTACACTAAAGAGTTTAGACACCATTGCAACCCGGCTTCTTAGGGATTGTAAAAACATGGTCATCTTAACCGTCCATATAGGAGAGTTAAGGCCATCAAACTTGGGAGGGGTCTTAATATCTTCAGCCATTTTTATTATAGTGGATGAGAATGATGATGTCAATGAAATGATTAACAACTAGGAACTCTCTAAGGTTGTTAAGCTAAAATCTAGAGACCAAGGCTTTGATACCAATTGAAATTACACCTAGAGGGGGGTGAATAGGTGTATAGCTAATCAAATAAAAATTCAAGACAATATAATATGAAATAACACAATCAATCACTCAAAACAAGACTTGAAGCCAGATTCCCCGTGAAGGGCTCTGAACTTCTCCTCGTGATTCCTCTAGATAAGAGTTGAGGTACTCAGTTGCTATCTTGTTGACATGAGTATTGATCGATAAGAATAAATGATTGATAAACAAGTAAATAGAGAAACTAAAGCAATCACAAACAAAAAGATTTGTTCCGAGGTTCGACCCACCGCTCTACGTCTCGCCTTCACCACCGTGAAGGATTTCACTATCCTCTATTGGATCTTCCATAAAGGGACCTTACAATAAGGAATTACAACCCCTCAGAGTACACAACTTCCCAACTCAATCCTCTACACCAGAGGCAGCACAAAGCTAATTGAGATAACAAGCTATGGGTGATCAAGTGATCACAAACACTCTCTTGCAACTCTCTTACAAAATCCTATAGAGTAAAATGTAAACTTGAAGCCCGAGGATGTAAGTGAGAGTGAAAATCAGAAAAGAGAGATTTTAAGAAAAGAAAAACTCAATTAAAACTTTGAAAATAAGACCACAAAAGAAAACTTGAAACTTTTTCTGTTTGAAAGCAAAAACTAGATTTTCGATAGAATTTGTTGTTATAAAATATTCAATTCCAGTTACCTTTTATATAGGTTTTAGAAAAACACTTTTAGAATAGTTTATAGGTCTAAAAAGGAAGAAATTGACCCTTTATATAGGTTTTAGAAAAACACTTAGAATAGTTTTACCAGGTCTAAAAAGGAAGAAATTGACCTTAGAAATTCAACTTTTCATGTTTTAAAAGAAACATATTTAAAAACAGATTTAAAAGAACTGGCCGTGGCATCTGGTAGTCTGTCATTGACTGGCCAGTCGACATGCCATTAAAAAAATTTGATCGTTGGGTCTCGATCGACCGGTCAATTGACCGTGTTTAGTCGAGACCAAACTAGTTACAGTCGATCAACCGCTGGACGACCGCAATAAGGGACCGGTCGACCGAGAATATGTACAACATGCACACCCCAATTTCCAGAGGGTCGATCGACCGTGCGGTCGACCATTCTGGCCTGTAATAGGCACGGTCTACCGCCCGGTCGACAGACCTGGGCAAAAACTCGGTCAAAGTAATTTTTAAGATAAAGAAAATTTTTGTTTGAATTTTGGAAGAGAGAAGATATGTATAGACATGAGATACAAGTTTTAAATCGAGATAGAAATTTTTAAGAAAATATGAAACAAGTATCAAAACCAAACATGTCAAAACCATACTTTTGAAAATGTGTTGTTTTATGTGTGTATATCTTTGAGCCTCAAATCTATATTCTATTCTTTAACAAACTAGTTTAATATAAGTTCTAATCGACTACAAGAATCTTTAAGAGGGCTTTTCTGATAGTGATGTTTGAGCGACGCTGAGTGCTTTGAACTATGATCCTATTTTTGAGTACCCTTGAGCCATCAACACCTTCCTTTAGAGGAAGAAATCTGTTAGATCTTCTTGAATATACCTTTTTGAACTCTAAAATACACTCTTGAACTTGATTGTATCAAATAACTTCATATGCTTTGTTATCATCAAAACATTAAACCGGGGATTATAACCTTTGGACCAACACCTTGTACAGATGAATGAGATGTTGATTAGTTCTGGATACGACTGCGTGTTACAGTGCTAGTACATGACATTATTAGTTTATTTCATGTTACTGAGAAATTATAGGAAAAGTATTGTCAGATTGTAACACGATGGTACTGTTCTACTATTTTACCGTTTATAAGGTTATACAATTATATTATTACTGTTCATATCGTTACTGTTACCATAATATCCTAATAATCCGGATAACATGGATATTGACTGATCTAAGTGATTTAAGTAATAATGTAAATGGACAACTTACACCAAAATTGAGGAAATTGATGGAGGAGACATCATCTGTATTTTGGGTGGACCTACGATACAGGTTACGCAACCGAGATAGGGTTCCACTGCAGGATTTTTGGGGATGACTGACATCCCATATTATTTACTGTTATATTGTTACTTAGTACCTTGTGGTACAGCCTGATTCAGCGCTAGGAGTCTGGGTCATGGTTTCAAATATGTATGGAACCCATCTAAAGTATGGATAATATCTCCAACTGATCAGTTTCAATAACTTAGGCCTGATTGACATGTGTAGGAAGCGTAGTATGAGATGCGTTTACTATATGTGGCAATTGTTGTTCGCTAACATAACTAATCAAAATTAGAGCATCTTGAACCATGAAATTTTAGTTTCTGTAGTGAAAGTTATGATTAAATACTCAAAAGTCTACAGTCTGAATCCGAGTCTGAATTGATTTAGAATTCCAAATTGAAGTCAGATTTGAAGGCTTTTTAGAGTTTCTTTTTGTGACTTTATCTTTCTTATTCATCAAGAGATGTACCTTCGGAATTTGTATTTAAACTTTGAATATTCTGATAAATCCTTTTATCCTTAACTTGGAGAACAAGTAATTATCCAAAGCCGAATTTAATTTAATTCTTTCCTTATCTTCAATTAGGATTAACTTTATCTCATCTCTCTTCTAGAAAGATATGTTTTGATTTTGGATTTGAATTATAGAGATGATGACATATCTTTTTCCTCCTCTTAATTTAAAATTAAATTGAAATCCAAATTTGAATAGAATTTCTAGATGAATTAGAAACTTTCTTTATCCTTATTTTCCTATTTTAAATAACAACACACCATAAACAAATAGTGGGTTAAATAGTAGAATTAAATAAAGAATAATCAAGGATAAATGTGCAAATGTGACAATAAATATGCAAATATGAAATATAATTACACCCCTACCTATCTTTTGGTCATCCTCAAGCAAAACAAAATAAAAAACTAATCTAATTTAACTCGCTTTCGTAGGAATCACTGCTGCACTTAGCATGTGCAATAGCCATTAAACCTCTAGGTTTTTCCTAGAAGATGAGTTTTGTCTCATGAGAGTTTTCAGTAGATTACACGCATAAATTTATAAAGAAAGATAAATAAAGTGTCAGTATTTTCAAAATGCATTTTGAAAAGAAAAGAAAATATTTGAATTATTTTTGTAAGAATTAAGCAATATATAATTCATAGGAACACGAAATTATTCATTCCTATACTTAATCTCTATTCAAAAACTTGTTATCAATCAAAATATGGATTAAAACTGTATTTCTCATCTAGTCTATTATTTTACCTTAAGTCATATGCATCTTCGTGATCGTCAATTTTTTAACTAAGGATTCTTCAACTCCAACTTTTATTCCTTGTTTTTACATATTATGGCGGTAATATCCTTAATTCTATTAAGCTTTCTAATTCACCCATGTAATAACTCTTTAGTTGGTGACTCTCAAACCGGACGATTTTAGGGCACTGGGTGAGAAAACACCCCTAGGACAACACCCCTAGGACTTAAGGACTCGAGCGAACAATGCCACAAAACTAAAAGTTTTTATTTGTAATATGGACTTTTTTTAGGCGTGAATATTTATGCTTTATGAGGCACAAATACCTAGCTTAATCAGAGAATTTTTAGTAATATATATATTTTTATAAGGCATGAGAATCTTTGTTTTAGAATCCTAAGTGTGTAAGTGTAAAAAGTATGCATATTTTATTAAGATAAAAGTGAAGACTAAATTACTTTTTCAAATTTTCTTCTAACCTTAGAAATCAAACAAATAATCTTATTTTGATCAAGTGTAAGAAATCTCAATTATGATCCTATTCCTTAAGATTAACTCAATTTCTTACAAAAAAATAGGTCAAAATATTGTTTCTCTTTTCAAAAAGTTTTAAAGAAAGAAAAAATATATTTTTATATAAATTAAAAGAAAATAAATTAGAAGAAACCTATGTTATGTTATAATCTACCCACAATTATCTCATGCATTATCCTCAATGTATGAATGAATGCATATGTGAATGAAAAGAAGAGAGAGAAGGAAAAATGTGACCTCAAGGTGGTGGTTTCGGTGGTGATCGGATTGGGCCAAGCGTTGCTACCCAATCTAGATAATGTTGTAGTTCACGGAACCTACCTTTTATGACTTCTTTTCTATTTACATATTTACAGTCCCTAACTGAATAGGATCATGAAGGATCCTAACGTTAAATTTATCCCTATTATATGACCAATCTTGGAATATCATCACGGATTGTGGTCATACCTAGGTCCAACAAAAGAATGTGATTTGATGAATTAGATGATTTAAGCTCTGAAATAAAAGGATTAGGGACCGATACTGACTGGGGAATAAGACTTAAATCTAGTTTATGTTCAAGAATTTGTTTAGGTTCCAGAGTTGAGTCCAAATCAAAGAATTGAGATCACATTCTTTTCCTAAAGCTGGAATGTGACTATCCAAAACAAGTGGTTTATGTTCTAGATTTATAGTTACGCGAATCAGCATTGGCTCAGGAATTAAGTCCAAATCGGGTAAGGATACCTAGGTCAACATAGATAAAAAAATTAGAACTGAATCACAAAATTGAATATCTGGTTCACATCCATATTCAAGTTCAATTTTATTGAAATGAAAACTTGCCAATTTATCAATGGTTTGGTATTGGCCAGGTTCAAGATATTGTGATGAAATTGAATCTTGGTTGAAGTTTTCAAGACACCATGATTCTTGGTTTCTATCAATATAGCTAGAAAAATTGTGAATAGTCAAAGATTGGGTAAGGAGAGTTTTCTCATTCCTATACATGTTTTCCATTTAACTAACTCTTGCTTTTGGCCTATCGATGGACTGGGTATAAGAATTTTCATCTAAATCATATATTCCATGCTCTTTTCGAAGTCAATAAGTTCTTCTTATTGTGGTGGGAATTGAAAAATAGAGTAAGGATCTTGGACTTGGAAATTTTTTGAGAGTATCGAGTCCGTCGAAATTTGGAAATGTCGTGTGGACTCAAGGAAGGCTTATAAACTCTTTTCTAAAGAAGATTTTTCTTCTATAGGTTGATCTTGATATTAAGTATACGAAGCTGAATGTTGGTTATGTTATTGATAGTATGACTCAGGGGAGTTGTATCTCCACTGAGTCAGTGAAGAGTGGTGATAATCATCCCAATCCTATTCATAATATTGGGGTTGGAACATATATTGATTTGGATAAGACCAATCTGACATACTTGGTTGGTTAAAATTATGAAAAACCGGGTTAGTGTTATCCGAAAAAGAGATTGGGGTGTAATATTGATTACTATTAAAATTGAAAAAATTATTGTTATAATCCATTTCACACAATCTGACAAAAGCAATCAAAGAAAAACAAAGAAACAAAAGAAAGAAAGAAAAATCTAGCCTATATTAGGGTAGACCTTAGACCTAAATGACTTCTAACTGGTTATACTATCCACGAGAGGTATATTGAAGCAATCTCACTGATTAGTCTCTAATTTTGCATAATTTTTATCACATCTGCATATTTATTTGATATAAAATTCTACTAATAAAACTTTACTTGCTTGATCCTAGGTCCATGGTGTGCAAATGAAGAAGAAGACCCTAAACCACCATTTAATGGGTGATTAAAGGCCTACCAAGTACCCATTAACCTTAGAGTGGGATTTTGTTTGCTCAGGGCATCAAATCCAGAAACCAGAAGATCCACCTGACAGGGACAGACAGGACGACACGTTGCCCAAAGCCAGGCGCGCGTCGCCCTGGCAGGGCCGCGAAAACATGGCCTGGGCCGCGTTTTTGCAGCCGTACGGCGTGGGCGCGCTCGGGCTTTGGGCCAGGGTCATCCCCCTGGCCCCCTTTCCCCTGGTGCCTATAAATACCCCCCTGGGGTCTGAAGAGAAGCAGGTCTAGAGTTTAGAGTATTGTTGTAATCTTATTTTTAGGATTGTAATTGTTTTAGTTTTCTTCTTCTAGTTTTACTTTTAGCCATTAGAGTGAAAGAGAGAGTGTTTGTAAGAGTTGTATTTGAAAGGTGACATGCTAATACAAATAATTACTTCTCTTTCTTCTTTCCATTTACTTGTGTTTTTCATTTGCTTTTACTTCCTTTTTGTAGTGTAACTCCCTTTCTCTTTACCTCTTTTCTTTTGTTATTTCTTTTACTATCATGTCTAACTACTCTTCCATTACATGGCTAACTAACTACTAGCCCACTAATCTCTAACAACTTGATTGATAAATCCAATGAGTCAATAGTGTCAAATAAACCTTGTGCAAATAAGAGTTATGATATCATAAGACGAGGGTTCTAACTCTGACTTACATTCAAGTATTCGCTTTCTTATATTTCATGCTTAACGGGTTTTTGATGATCTATAGATTGTATGCTTTACTTATTTTTGTAAGTTAAAGATTTTCCTTTTAACTTTGCCGATACCATTAGTGCACTTGTGTCTTCTCGTATTCTCGCCTTCAATTGGATCTTGATAAGGAATGTCCAAGTTTTTGCTGTGTTAAGCTGAGTTATAGGAAGAACTTTCACTCTATTTCCACGTGAATAGTTCCTATGCATAAGGGATATGCTTGCCTATGATCTATCGTGAGGCTACATCTTCAAGAAGTTAAAGATTAGTGGGAGCACTTAGTAGAAAGTTAGCCTTGCATTTTTACCATTAAGAAAATTCAACTTTACAAACCACCAAATCATTCTCAAACAATTCTTGAAACCAACTTGTTTTCATTTTCCAATTCTTTATTTGAAACAAAGAACTTTCTCTTTTCTTGAACAAAGAAGCCGCATCAAGTTTTCATCGCTCTCCCTCCTTGTAGATACGACCCGTATAGCCACTTCGCTGCTACAGAAGAATCGCAAAAGCAGTAACATCGACCCACACTCTTTTTACTTATTCTTGTGCTTACTTTTTGCCGATCAAATTTTGGCGCCGTTGCTGGTGAGGGAACGGCTTTATTGTTCAATACTAAAGATTTTTCTTTGTTCTTATATGTAGGAGAAGTATCAAGGAGCTTACTATCACAAGAAGCGAAAGTGGTGGCCAAGGACATTGCACGAGGATTCATTTGTCCTCAGAAAAATTCGTGTAAAAACGAGTTTCTCCGATTGAAGTACTAACAAACTCTTTTGCAGGGTTGCCGAAAGCCGCTTAATTTGCTTTCTAAATTTTTTTTTAGTCCCTTGAATGCTTCACCTTATACATGTGTAATAAACTCAACAAAATTCACTTGTTACTTAATTGAAATTTGGATTAGACTTTTGCATTTAGGGTACGCGTCTATTTCAATTCATTTCAATTTCTGTTGAAGAGTGCTGGAGAAAAGGTACGTGTGCATTCATATAGATAGGACCAACATTTTGAAGTGATTTATCGCTTTGAGTATTACCTTATTGTGAATAAACTGTACACTTGCATAATTGACATTAAGGGCAAAACCCTAAATAAACAAGATAAGGTAGGAATTTTATCATCCTTCCTTAGCCCAAAAACAATTTCCAAGTGCACTCACATAACCCAAGCCTTAACTAAAAACTGATAGATGTTGGCCCTAGGGAGATCTCGGACTCACTAAGAGATTAACCGAGGGTGAAATTGCAAGAACTATACTCCTGCAAAATCGGTGTCTAAGAAAAGTGGATTGAGAGGCAAAGCCTCGAAAGCTCCGTGGTTTGGCGTAATTAAGGCCCGTGGCTCACGTCCGGATGCCTCCCATCGAATTTTGCCCTTTCCTGGCCGATTAGCTTGTAGTCGAGTTCCTGCAACAACCTCTCCCGGAGAATCGACCAGTTAGGAGTCGTCTAGGTTCAGTACCTTAGACTAAGACTTTGTGGTTGTTTTTCTTTCTTTTATTTGTTTATTTTATTCTTTTCGATTGTTTGTTGTCTTTACGTTATTTGTAGCGTGCTGCATGCAAGAGTGGGTGAGAGATTCCGTAACTTCCATATTAGCCAGAAACACTTCTCTACCCTTGCATCCAGAATCGGTGATGGCATCACTTCAGGATAGGTTTTACCTGATCAGAACCTCATTACCATCTTGTATAAAACTGCCTGAGGCAAATGAAAATAATTTTAAATTAAAGCCTCAATTCATCAATACTCTCCCAAAGTTTCATGGTTTAGAATCGGAGGACGCATACTTCTTTGTTAGGAAATTTGAAGAAGTATGCCTCATGATGCGTATTCCCCAGCTAGGAGACGATGTCGTTAGGTTACGTTTCATTCCCTTTACCCTAAAGGACCTAGCGAAGGAATGGTTGTACAGTTTAGCGGTAGATTCTGTCACGACGTAGGATGATTTCGCTAAGGCCTTCTTGAATAAATTCTACCCAATCTACAAAACTGCTCTCATTAGAAAGAATATCATGCAGTTCAGGCAAGAATCGAGCAAACCATTTTGGAGATACTTTGAGCGATTCAAAGATCTCCTAGCTCAGTGCCCTCATTAGGGTTGAGATTTATTTGAGGGTTTAGTTGAGAAAACCCTGCAATGGGAGCCAGCCTCGAAAAACTAAGGAATTCACAGTCTATAGCTTCAAGAGGAGAGCTCCTATCTCTAGAAACATCCATAGCTATAGAAGCTAAGATTGCAACCCTAATGAGGAGAATAGAGGCTTTGAGACAAAAGAGCCAGCCAATGTCAACCAAATCAACCCACCACCAATTTACAATCTGGGTTGTTCATACTGTCAGGCACTAAACCATGTCTTTAAAGAGTGCCCTGTTTTTCATACCAGCAAGGGCCACCGGAACACCTGAACGCGGCCTACTCACGGCCGCCGCATAATCCCTACTCACAAACATACAATCCAAGTTGGAGAAATCACCCAAATTTCTCTTGGGCCCAGAACAATCCTCCCAGGCCAAATTTCTCTAATAATTTTCATCCTCCCAGTCCTTCACCAAATTTCCCCAGTCAAGCTCCATCTTCCTCCCCTCAAAGTTCACCAATAGAAAAGAAATTCAGCAAATTGGAGGAGAGCATGGAAGCTTTTATGAAGTTCCAAGCCGCTTTCATGCAAAACAGGGACAAGCGCTGAACAACCATTCACAGGCTATATCGAGATTGAAAATGCAAATGAGTCAGTTAGCTAGCTCTCTACGTAAAAGACCAAAATGTACTTTACCTAGTCAACCGCTAGTTAACCCTAAAAACTCCAATCAAGCGTATAAAATTCAGGATCTTTCGATCAACCAGTACAATGCTGTTCACACACTTCGATCTGGAAAGAAGGTGGACAACCAGGACTACCAACAGAAAAATCTAGTCCATCTGACGAGGACAAAACTACTGAACAAGCTCATAAGCCTGTAGCACCCTTTCCCAATAGGCTTAGGAACAACAATAAGAATATGCACATGGAGAAAATGCTTGAGATGTTTAACCAAGTCAAACTGAATGTGCCTCTTCTTGATGCTGTCCAACAAGTCCCAGCTTATGCCAAATTTCTTAAGGATATATGTACAAAGAAGAGAAAGACAAATGTACCCAAGAAAGTGTTCTTGGCAACCAATATAAGCGAAATTCTGTCTGGTCCCATTCCGGTGAAATACAAGGATCCTGGATGTCCCACAATTTTCTGCACCATAGGACAAATAGAAATTAGCAAGACACTCTTACCTGGGAGCAACTATCAACTTGCTACCTCTCTCAGTATACCAGCAACTTGGGTTGGGCGAGCTAAGCCCAATTCGAGTCACCATTCAATTAGCTAACCGATCTGTGAAAATTCTGAAGGAAAAAATCACAAATGTCCTTATCTGGGTCGGGGATTTCATCTACCCTGTTGAATTCATTGTGCTTGAGACCCAACCTGTGTCAAATCTGCGTTCTCAAACTCCGGTCATCTTGGACGCTTATTCCTTGCTATAGTTAATGCCATAATCAACTGTAGGAACGGGTCCATGCGATTGAGCTTTGGAGACATGACGAAGGAAGTCAATGTCTTCAATCTTGGAAGACAACCTAGGGATATCAATGATCAGACTTTTGAGGTCAATTATATTGAAAATCTGACTAGCGAGTATGAGGAAAGCATGGAGATAGAAATAGAGGCAGAGTTTGATCTGGACTCTGAGGATTTTAATCTAGACCAGATCGTAGATTCGGCACTGGACTGGGCGTCAAGTCCAAGTGTACCTCATCATAGGATTGTAAGTCTGGAGATTGCCTCCAATGAAGCTACACCTTCCCTAGAGTTAAAAGCCTTACCTGAACACCTCAAGTACGCCTACCTGGGCGGAAAAGACACCTTGCAAGTCATCATAGCATCCCACCTGACTAAGTAACAAGAGGACAGCTCAATATCTATTCTGAAAAGATATAGGGAAGCTATTGGATGGACGATGAAGGATATCAAGGGGATAAGTCCAGCCATAGTTCAACATAGAATTCATTTAATCGATGAAGCAACCCTAGGAGGGACCCACAACGCAGGCTTAACCCACTCATGCAAGAGGCAGTAAAAGCGAAAATTTTAAAACTATTAGATAATGAGATCATTTATTCCATTTCTCATAGCCAATGGGTTAGCCCTGTTCTTGCGGTCCCAAAGAAAGCTGGCTTTATGGTGGTTGAATTGAAAGTACACGTAGAGGGGGGGTGAATAGGTGTATGTCTAATCTAATAACAAATAATGCGGAATTAAAAACTAATTGCAACATATTTAATGTAACCAAAGAGTGTAGCCGAATTCTCGGTGAAGGGCTCTGAACTATCTCCTCTAAATTCCTCTAAATAAGAGTTGAGGTGCTATGCTCTCTTGGTTAAGCACAAGTATGGGCACACACGCACACAATACCAAACATATAAGTATAAATGAACAATATGAATCAATGTAAGACACAATATAAGAGAGAGTTAGAGATAGTGGATCAAAAGCAAATACAGAGATATGTTTCGAGGTTCGAGCACCCAGCTCTATGTCCCCGCCTTCACACAGAAGGCTTTCCACTATAGCGTCCACACAGGACTTCCCACACAGGGAACCTCCACTCAGGATTTGGGCAAATACAACTAGGAGTACACAACTCCTATCTCCAACAAATACAACCTCTACACAAGAGGCAAGGCACAACACAAATCACCTCTACACTTAGAAGGAAGGGAACTTAGCCAAAACAATTATCAATCTCTCACTAGAGGGATAAGTCTTAAAGCGACAACTCCACAATCACCTCTTTACTAAATTGGATGCCAACACAACTTCTACAATCACCTTTCACTAGAGGGATATCAACACAATCACCTCTCACTAGAGGGATATCACAAAGTATGGAAGGTTTACAACTCTAGGTGATCACAAAGACCACAGACAACTTTTTCTCACTAAAACAAGATCCTATAGATAGGATAGATATGATAGCTCAAGTGTGAAAAAAAAAGAGTTTGGAAATCAAAATCACAAAGAAAAACTCTTGGAAAACTTCTAGAATAGTTATAGAAATGAAGATCAAAAACCAATCCCAAAGACCTCTCCTTTTCTTGATTTTTTCAACCCTTTTAAAAACAAATAAAGATCAAATCTTTTAGCACAAAAACTCTTTTAAAAACTTACTGAAAGATAGAAAATTTTGCTCTTAAAAATCTTTGCTAAATAGTTCAAAGAAGTGGGTATTTATAGCCCACAAAAATTCTGCCCGTTGGCAGCCAGGAAAGGTCAGAAATGACCTTCCGGTCGACCGCCCGGTCGACCGGTCACGGTCATTTTTATGACCGTTGTGCCACCGGTCGACCGCCCGGTCGACCAGGCCTCGAACCAGAGAGCAACGGTTCTCTGGCCGGTCGACCGTCCGGTCGATCGGAGCTGGATACAAAGAGCAACAGCTCTCTGCCGGTCGACCGGGGCCATTTCCAGAGAGAAGAGCTCTCTGGACGGTCGGCCGCCCGGTCGACCGGCCCACCAGTCCAAACAGCCATGCACGTCGGTCGATCGGAGCGGTTGACCGACTTCTGCCTCAGTCGACCGTCCGGTCCTCGGTCGACCGCTCTGGTCGACCGGCAGAAGGCAGGTCAGCTTGTTTTTTGGGATTAAAAACTTGGTTATTTGCCTTCTAATAAATCTCATAAAATGCACATAAATCCCACAAAAATAAGTTCTTATTATATTTTTGAAATGCAAATATGTGTGATAAAAATTCAACACATATTCTAAATTAGTTGAACCATTTTTGTGTAATTGAACTTTAGCTTAAATACAAAATCGGTATTTTCTAAAAACCTAACTTTGAAATGAAAATCCGATTTTTCTAAAACACATGTAAATACAAAAATGATATTTAAACAACTTTGAAGCATATTGTATATGGATAGAATCCAATATACATATAAAGATTTATATCTATGTTTTTGACATGAAATCTAATATCGGTTAAACCGAAAACCAAACCTAATATTTAAACTTGTGTGTGTATGTGAACTTGAGCATATCAACACTATCTAATCTTTACACAAGATCTAAACTATTAAACTAAACAAACCGAGGTCTTCTTGTAGAACTCCTTTTCCAAGTCGACTCGATCCAAACATGATCCAATAAGCTTGACTCCAACCGAGTGTAATATGCGATCTTGACGCTCGAGCTCTTGAATCAACATGTGAAAGCTCCAAATTCTTTTGTTGAAGCTAATCACATACTAATAACTTGATCAAATATCTGAAACTAAATACACAAGATTATTAGTAAACTTTAACTACATAAGTTAATCATCATCAAAACTAGAGTGAAGGACCTCTGGGCCAACAATCTCCCCTTAACTCATGCATAGCAATAAACAATAAAGATATGCAATGAATGCTCAATATAAACATGCATAAATAAGCATATATGCTATGATAGCAATTGCTCCTATACCAATTGTAAAAGTAAATCAAACTAATTGCTCTTATATCAATTGTAAAAGAAAATAAATGCTCTTTATACCATTGTAAAACATGCAAAACAAATGCTCTTGTACCAATTGTAAAAGTAAACAAAGTAAGCGTGCATATATAAACATACAAAACATGCATATATAAATCTCCAAATTTCTCTCCCCCTTTTTGTCAACTCATCAATAAAGGGTACAAAATAAACTCAAAAGAAATTTTCTTCTTTTTGTCAAATCAAACAATAAAGCAATATAGACCAAAACATTATGAAACCAAATTATGATACCAATAGAAAATGAGACAATGTATGTTGTTGATACCAAATGAAACAAATATATTGTAAATCTTGATATTAATTGTAAATATTAGTATCAATTGAAAATAGTTTATAATTTTGATACCGATTGTAAGAATATATATATATTGTAAGTATTGATACTAAATGAAAGTAAAAACTAAATTTTTAGGTAAACATGACTTATTTCAATATAGATACCAATATAAAATGAAGAATGATACCAATTGAAATATAAACCAATCCTTTTAGTTAAACACTAAAATCATTTTGCAATAAAGATACCAATAGAGAATAATATCAATTTAATATTCTTGATACCAATATTGAAAATGAAATATATACCAATTTAAATAATTTTCATTAGGAGCGTAGGAAACCAATTGAAAAGTAAGATACCAAAATCATTTTTCAATATAAAGAGTGGGAGTAAGACACCAATTGTAAACAAAATCGATTGAAAGGCAAACATGAATTTTCTCCCTCTTTATGAAATACTAACGAAAACGATGCATAAGCTTGTATGAGATATCAATTGAAAAATAATTATCATTAAGGATTAAACCAAGCTTAGCAAAATAAAATTTGTACTTTAAAATATAAAGATAGAGTAAGCACAACCAAAACACATATATATGTATGAAAATTAAATACCAATCGAAATTGATACTATTTAAAGTTTGAAGCATACATATATAGAAACAAATATGAGTATACAAAATAGATATCAATTGTGATACCAATTGAAAACACAATGAGGATCAAGTGTATAACTCATAAAGACCACTATATCATGCACATGTTAAAATGATTTTCAGTTTGAGCATACAAGGCATGGTCGCCCATCCAACCACCCTTAGATGGAAGGGGTTTTCAAAAATAAGTTTGAAAATAATTTTAGCATAATTGAAAACTCTACCAAATGAAGAATAACACAACTAGTTTTATGATAATCTTAAAAACTAGTACGAAATCCTTCAAGCAAGGAATAAAATAAGAATATTTTTCATGAAAAATATGAAAATCACATAATCAACGCTCAAAGTCTTTATAGCACATATAATACTCATGAAAACAATGTCATTAGAAAACATCAAGTAATGTGAGTATACAAGAATGATGTGAAAAGCATATTCATGGGAGTAGGCAATAAGGCTCAATATGAAATTACTTTTTGAAAGCATGAAATCATCAAAATTTAATTTTCATTAAAACAATACCAACTTTAAGGTATATGTATGTTTTGTCTAAATCTAAAGGTATACATACACATTCCTAAACACAAATGAGTCCATAATAAAAATTTGCATGAAACGCAAAATGACTCAAGGTATACATGTATATCCCATAGTTTTAAACAACTTAACATATACATGAAGCTTAACACATGAAAGCATGTAAAAAGAGAATACAAGTTAGAATGCACTAATCATCAAAACTAGGCTATACTAGTACATCTAATGAGTACAAATGAGCAATCAAGTACACATATATAATAATCTATTTGTGGCTCACTCGTTGTACAAGTATATACACAAGTTCTAATAAAAGGTTACATTTAAACATGTAATCAAAACATGAAGCATAAAACAAAATATAAATCAATATGATCATTAGGCTAAATGCACATGTCTTAGATCTATTATATACACAATAGTTAGACTAAAGTGAGAACAAAAAAATATAAATCCATACAAACATAGGTGTATCTCAAATACTATACTTGTATGTCATAAGTCTAATCATCATGGCATTTAACATAGTAATCAAAACATGCTAAAAATCAATAACATAAAAGCATGTAAACTAAATGGGAGTTAGAGATCGTTATCAAAACATGAGGACAAATCTCTAGGCTTCAAACCATGGTGGTCTTTCCACCAAACTCTCCTTGAAAGTGATACATCCAAAATAGTCACCGTTTAGCTCGGAACGCATTCACCTCAAGCACCAATACCCTCACGTTAAGCGAGAGCCCACACCTACATCAAAAATAGGAGTGACTTTTGGTACCCATACCTTATTGGGTCCATGGAGGTTAGCTCCTTTCCTAACCCAAACAAATCTATTTGCAAAATTTGAATCATTAATTCTATCAAAGCAAAATTTTACAAGGTGGCCCTTACGTCCACAATGTGTACAAGTGTACACATGAGCATACATTGTGTTATGTGTATGAACGTGGGAAGCATGTGTATGTCGTGATTTATGTGCATGCATATGTGGAACTTGTTTCTTTCGAAACATAATTACAACCTTGCGTGTTCAAAGCACATTAGCTCAAAGTGGAGCCCAAACAATCAACACTTTTCTTTAAATTACAAATATCATTTTCAATCATGGAAGAAGAGGTGGAGCATGCTATAGGTACACTAGAAGGTGAGGCTACACTAGCATGGCAAAGATGAGTATCTAAATCATTTTTCAAAGAAATATTTTCATTAGAAATCAAATCCAATTTCTTTGAAATAGAAATAATTTTGTTTTTCAAAGAATCATTTTCTTTTAAAACAAAAACAAGTTTTGAAGATAGAACTTCATTTTTTTCAAAACTTTATCACAATCATTTTTTACTTTTTAAGATTTTATTTTCATTTAGGGCAAGATCAAGTTTAGATTTCAATGAGTCCCTTTTATTAGAAATTTCAAATTTTCTTGCAAAGCCAAATCAAATTTTGAAAACAAATCCTTATTTTCTTCTTTAGTGCAAAATTTTTCAAAAGTTTATATTTTTCTAACAATTTTTCACAAACAATGAAAAGTTCTTCATTTAAAGCATTGGCGTCAACATAATCATCGCCGGAAGAACTAGCACTATTATCTAGTTGAGTTTTCGAATTTACCTCAAGGGAGTCATTCCTTTGGATCATATAGCAATGTTATTCGGATTCATCCTCACTGGATTATTTCTCCATAATGTTTGGCGTTTGAAGCTTTGGAGAGGTCAAAGTGTTCCATACTGCAAAAGCGGAATCACAATGAGAAACCATAAATAAATATTCTTTGTTAAGTGTACTTCTAAGTGCCACTAGGGCTTGTGCATTGACCTCTATATGCTTGCTATTACCAAGATAAGATTTCTTGGTAGCGGTAAGGAAAACATGTAAACCTAGAGTTTTGAGGTACATGGACATCCTAGCTTTCCAACAACAATGTTGGAAGTATCATACATGGGAGGGGTTATGAAGTCCATGAGTGAGTGTAAACAAATAAGCGTGCAAATACAAATACTAGATTAGCAAACTAAGATCTCACTCCTGAATGGTTAAACCTAATATCAGGAGCGTAGGCTCTGATACCAATTGAAAGTACACCTAGAGGGGGGTGAATAGGTGTATGGCTAATCTAATGACAAATAATGCAGAACTAAAAACTAATTGCAACATACTTAGTGTAACAAAGAGTGTAGCCGAATTTCCGGTGAAGGGCACTAGACTATCTCCTCTAAATTCCTCTAAATAAGAGTTGAGGTGCTATTTGAAGCTCTCTTGGTTGAACATAAGTATGGGCACACATACACAATACCAAGCATATAAGTATAAATGAACAATATGAATCAATGCAAGGCACAATATAAGAGAGAGAGTTATAGATAGCGGATCAAACGCAAGCACAGAGATATGTTTCGAGGTTCGAGCACCCAGCTCTGCGTCCCCGCCTTTACACAGAAGGATTTCCACTATAGCGTCCACATAGGACTTCCCACACAGAGAACCTCCACTGAGGATTTGGGCAAATACAACTAGGAGTACACAACTCCTCTCTCTAACAAATACATCCTCTACACAAGAGGCAAGGCACAATACAAATCACCTCTACACTTAGAGGGATGGGCACTTAGCCAAAACAACTATCAACCTCTCATTAGAGGGATAAGGCTCAAAGCCACAACTCCACAATCACCTCTTCACTAAGAGAGATACCAACACAACTTCCACAATCACCTCTCACTAGAGGGATATCAATACAACCACCTCTCACTAGAGGGATATCACAAAGCATGGAAGGTTTATAACTCTAGGTGATCACAAAGACAACAATAACTTTTTCTCACTAAACAAGATCCTATAGAAAGGATAGATATGATAGCTCAAGTGTGAGAAAAAAAGAGTTTGAAAATCAAAATCACAAAGAAAAACTCTTGGGAAAACTTCTAGAATAGCTATAGAAATGAAGATCAAAAACTAATCCCAAAGACTTCTCCTTTTATTGATTTTTCCAACCCTTTTAAAACAAATAAAGATCAAATCTTTTAGCTAAAAACTCTTTTAAAAACTTGCTGAAAGATAGAAAATTTTGCTCTTGAAAATTCTTAGCTAAAACATTCAAAGAAGTGGGTATTTATAGCCCACAAAAATCTGCCCGTTGGCAGCCAGGAAAGGTCAGAAATGACCTTCCGGTCGACCGGCCAACGGTCATTTTTATGACCGTTGTGCCACCGGTCGACTGGGCCTGGAACCAGAGAGCAACGGCTCTCTGGCCGGTCAACCACTTGATCGATCGGAGCTGGATACAGAGAGCAGCAGCTCTCTACCGTCAACCGGCCGGTCGACCAGGGCCATTTCCAGAAAGCAGAGCTCTCTGGACGGTCAACTGCCCGGTCGACCAGCCCACCAGTCCAAACAGCCGTGCGCATCTGTGCATGTTAGTCGACGGGACCAGTCGATCGACTTCTGCCTCGGTCGACCGTCTGGTCGACCGGCAGAAGGCAGGTCAGTTTGTTTATAGGGATTAAAACTTGGTTATTTGCCTCCTAAAAAATCCCATAAAATACACATAAATCCCACAAAAATAAGTTCTTATTATATCTTTGAAATACAAATATGTGTGACAAAAATTCAACACATATTATAAATTAGTTGAACCATTTTTGTGTAATTGAACTTTGGCTTAAATACAAAATTGGTTTTTTCCAAAAACCTAACTTTGAAATGGAAATCTGATTTTTCTAAAACACATATAAATACAAAAATATGATAGTTAAACAACTTTGAAGCATATTGTATATGGATAGAATCCAACATACATATAAAAATTTATATCTATGCTTTTGACATGAAATCCAATATCAGTTAAACCGAAAACCAAAACTAAACATTTAAACTTGTGTGTGTATGTGAACTTGAGCATATCAACACTATCTAATCTTTACACAAGATCTAAACTATTAAACTAAATAAGCTGAGGTCTTCTTGTAGAACTCCTTCTCTAATTCAACTCGATTCAAACATGATCCAACGAGCTTGACTCCAACCGAGTGCAATATGCGATCTTGAAGCTCGTGCTCTTGAATCAAATGTGAAAGCTCCAAAACTCCTTTGTTGAAGCTAATCACATACTAATAACTTGATCAAATATCTGAAACTAAATATCACAAGATTATTAGTAAACTATAACTACATAAGTTAATCATCATCAAACTAGAGTAAAGGGCCTCTGGGCCAACAATTGAAAAATGAGCAAAAGAGTTGGTATGAACAAGACTGCCAACCAAGGTTCGTGTTAGCATCGACTATAAGAAGTTGAATGCAGCCACCCGTAAAGTCCACTTCCCACTACCCTTCATCGACCAAATGCTTGAACGCTTGGCTAGACATGAGTACTATTGCTTCCTAAATGGGTACTCGGATACAATCAAATCCCTATTACTGCAGAAGACTAGGAAAAGCCCACGTTCACCTGCCCGTTTGGAACCTTCGCTTACCGACGCATGCTCTTTGGATTGTGCAATGCTCCTGCAACATTCTAACGGTGCATGCTTAGTCTTTTCTTCGACATGGTTGAATGTTTCCTTGAGTTTTTTATAGATGATTTCTCCATCTACGGAGATTCATTTGATCAGTGTCTTCATCACCTAGAGTTAGTTCTACAGAGATGCAAGGAGAGGAATCTAACTCTAAACTGGGAGAAATGTCACTTCATGGTGAGACAGGGATTGTCTTAGACCATGAGATTTCTAGAAGAGGCACTGAAGTGGACAAGGCTAAAGTAGAAGTGATTGCTAAGCTTCTACCACCCAAAAGCATCAAGGATATTAGATCCTTTTTAAGGCATGCTAGGTTCTACTGACGGTTCATTAAGGATTTTAGCAAAATCGCTAGGCCCTTAACCAACCTACTCGCTAAGGACGTGCCCTTTGATTTTAATGATGAATGTTTCAAGTCATGGGGGAAGCTTAAGCAAGAACTTATTTCTGCGCCTATTATTTCTGCTTCTAATTGGGCCCAACCGTTTGAAATCATGTGCGACGCCTCTGATTTTGCTATTGGCACTGTTCTAGGACATCGTATCGACAATAGGCAGCACATGATTTACTACTCGAGTAGAACCTTGAATGACGCCCAATAGAATTATACAACGACTGAGAAGGAATTCTTGGCCGTTGTCTTTGCGTTAGAGAAGTTCCAGCCCTACTTGTTAGGCTTGAAGATGGTGATTTTTACGGATCACTCGGCACTGAAATACCTCATGACCAAGAAGGAAGTAAAAGCCCGATTGATTCTGTGGATCCTTTTGCTCCAAGAATTTGACCTGAAAATTTGGGATAAACGAGGTATAGAAAATGTGGTCGCTGATCATCTATCACGAATTCCTAATGCACCTATCATACAAGCTCCGATCAACGAGGATTTCCTAGACGAGCACATCCTGGCCATTTTTAAGGAACCCTGGTATGCGGACATAGTCAATTACCTGGCCACTGGACAATTACCCGCTGACTAGACAAAGCAAGACCAGTGTCGTTTCTTTTCCAAGTACGATACTTCTTCTAGGAAAAGCCATTTCTTTTTAAGTATTGTCCCGACCAGATTATTCGACGATGCATTCTAGAGGAGGAACAGAGGAGTGTGCTAAGCTTTTGCCATGAACTTGCATGCGGAGGACTCTTCGTCCCCGCAAGACTGCAGAGAAGGTTCTACAAAGTGGGTTTTATTGGACAATTTTGTTCAAAGACTTATACCATTTTTGCAAGTCATGCGCAAATTGTCAGAAGATTAGGAAAATTTCAAGAAGAGACATGATGCCCCTGAACCCGATCCTAGAAGTTGAAATTTTTAATGTTTGGGGTATCGACTTCATGGGACCATTCCCTAATTCCTTCGGCAACCAGTTCATTTTGGTTGCTGTCAATTACGTCTCTAAATGGTAGAAGCTGTGCCAACAAAGACCAATGACAACAAAGTGGTTGTCAAATTTCTCAAAGAGAACATCTTCTCTCAATTTGGCACCCCCAGAGCGATAATTAGTGATAATGGATCGCATTTCTGCAATAGAGTTTTTGAAGCTCTGCTGTGAAATATTCCATCAATCACAAGTTATCTACTCCGTATTATCTCAAGACAAATGGGCAGGTCGAAGTCACCAATCGACAGATCAAGCTCATTTTAGAAAAGACTGTCAGACAAAACTGAAAGGATTGGTCGGTCAAACTCAACGATGCATTGTGGGCTTACCGCACTGCTTTTAAGACAGTCCTGGGATGTCTCCTTACAGAATAATATTCAGAAAAGCCTGTCATCTGCCAGTAGAGTTAGAACACCGTGCCTTCTGGGCCATTAAGCAGCTCAATTTTCATTTGAGTAAGGCCGATGAGGTAAGAAGACTGCAGATCGCAGAATCAGGGGAGATACGGAATGAAGCCTATGAAAATGCTCGGATCACCAAAAGTAGGACTAAACTTTTTCATGATCAGATTATAACCGGAAAAACTTTGCTCCGGAGATAAGGTTCTGCTGTATAACTCTAGCTTCATATTTTCGCGGGGAAGCTGAAGACTCGTTGGTCTGAACCGTTCATTGTGCGCACCGTTTTCCCACACGGTGCTGTGATTATTATAGACCCTAAGAACAACACGGAATTCAAAGTGAACGGGCAAAGACTGAAGCCCTTCTTGACCACTGAGCCTATGATTCGGATGATAGTGTGCTGACTCTTTTTGCCCTATTATACACCTAACCACAGCAACTAAAAAAATAAATAAATAAAAAATAATCTAAGCTAAGTTAGAATAAAGAAGGTAAAGGATAGAAGATGGTTTTGAAATCATTTTGAGTTAGAAAAGTTATTAAATTAAAAGAGAAAAATTGAAAAAATAAAGAAAAAAAAGATTAAAAAAGAATAACATACCTTTGAGTAGATTAAAGCAAGGCAATCGAAGGATTGCATAAAAGCAGCGATCAACTAAAATGAGCAACGATGAGGAAAAGTAGAAAAGTTACATTGCCTGTTACCCTCAATACAACTCTCTTTAAAGAAGATTACATCTAATGTCACTCTAAATAAATTCTTCCTCTCTTTTCTTTCATGAAAACTCTCTCTAATCGAAGCGATAAAGAAAACATAATAAAAAAGAAAGTAATTAAAGAAAGTAAAATAAAAGGAAAAAAAAAAAAAAAAGAATAGAAGAACCTTTATTGAAGCTGTCTCCATCAATTATAGAATTCTTTCTTCTCCACAAAATAACTCTCAAACTAAACTCTAGAAATTATACTTGAATTTGGAAAAGAAAACTAAAAAAAAAATCCTAAATTTGATCCTAAGAATAGATCTGAGATCCCCTTTGTTGCCACCTCTGGTATGGTATTTATAAGCGAAGTAGAGGGTAGAATCCCAGTCGAAGATGTACACCCCATCAACTTTAATTTTGAATTAGCCTGCAACTAGATGACATGTTGATTGCTAAATATGACGCATCCAATTGCTGAATTGAAAATAGTTGTCAACACAAGAATTGTAGCATTTTAAGTCTTCTTTCTCTTAGACCATTGAATTTTTTTCTTTAGTAAAAGTTATAATCAAAATATTAAAAAGTGTACAATTTAAATCCGAGTCTGAATTGATTTAGAACTCAAATTAAAGTTGAATTTGACAGCTTTTTAGAGTTTCCTTTGCGACTCTATCTTTCTCATACATCAAGAGATATATTTTTGAAATTTGTATTTGAACTTTGAATATTTTGATTAATCTTTTTATCCTTAACTTGGAGAACAAGTAATTATTTAAATCCAAATTAATTTGAATTCTTTCCTTATCTCTAATTAGGATTAACTTCATCTCATCCATCTTCTAGAAAGATATCTTTTGATTTTGGATTTGAATTATAGATATGATGATATATCCTTTTTCTCCTCTTGATTTCAAATTGACTTAAATTGAAATCCAAATTTGAATAGGTTTTCTAAATAAATTAGAAGCTTCCTTTATCTTTATCTTTTTATTTTAAATAACTACACATCATATGCAAAAAGAAGGTTAAATAGCAAATAAATAAAGAATAATCAAGAATAAATATGTAAATGTGATAATAAATATGCAAATATGAAATACAATCACTGACATCCCACATTGTTTACTATTATATTGTTACTATTGTACCTGGTGTACGGCCTGGTTCAGCTCCGGGAGTCTGGGCTGTGGTTCTCGATATATACGGAACCCATCTAAAGCATGTATAATGTCTCCAACCGATCAATTTTAATAATTTAGGACTCCAATTGACATGTGTAGTAAGCATAGTATGGGATGCGTTGACTATTTGTAGAAATTGGTATTCATTGACATAACTAATCAAAATTAGACATTTAATATTGTATTGTAAATTAACACGTATTCACTTGTATATATACATGTATTATAGTAGACATCATATATACATGCATGATATGATAAACACCTAGTTTGATATTTGATTCAATTATAGTCTGTTTATTCTTACTGTTTATTTATACACTATGTTGTCATTGCATATTTTCATAATAGTATCATCGTATGTTCACACGTAATATGCACGTGCAACTTCTCTAATTTTACACACTCATTGGGAGTTTTCTGACTCTTTCGGATTTACACGTCTAGGTCTATATTGTTTCATCCTGTTGAACAGGTATTTGAGAAAGATTACACGCATTACGATGAGCTCAAAGTTCTCTTTACTTGCGTACCCAATTTTGGTATCTTCTCTTGCCTTATTCTGTTCTTATTGATTTCCTGTGTCTCCCTTATATATTCTATTTGATTTACTGATAGAATAATGTTATCATGTGTGACATTTGTATGTATCGTTGCAGTGATTTTTGATTCATCAAATTAATTTATATACCTTACTCAGGTTACTTTAGATTTACCGTGTATACGTGAGATATTTTTCTCGCGTATATACATTGCCGACTCTCATATCGTCTCCGTTTTCGTGTATTTTGGGAAGTGAGGCGTGACACCATCTTTCTAATCTTGTTGAGCCCACTTAGTCTGTTTTCCAAAGTTCTAAAGGCACTCTTGATTTCATTCTTCTTGCTATTGAAATGGTGCACATCTATTCAAAGGAAAAAAAAGCTGAAATTGCTCTCATCAAAATTGACTTCATGAAAGCTTTTAACGGTGTGGGTTGGAATTTTATCTTTAAACTTTTTATGGCTACATGGTTTAGACCAAAATGGTGAGGTGGGTTAGAATTCCTCTTACCCCCCCCCCCCCCCCCCCCCCCCCCCCACCCACCCCAAAACCTCTATGCTTGTCAATGGTGTCAGCTCTAACATCATTAATTGCAAGAGAGGACTTAGGCAAGGTGATCCCTTCTCCCTCGTGCTTTTCATTTTGGCTGTCGATGTCCCAAGTAAAATGATTAGTTTAGGATTCTCTTCTAGCCATTTGTCTTATCTTAATCTCAAAGGTGAACTTAATAACATTAGATCTCTTCAGTTTGCTGATGACACTTCCCTTTTCTGCAAAGCGTCTAGAGTTGATATCTCCACCTTCAAACTTCTTTATCTTTTTGAAGGCGCTTCTGGTCTTAGCATTGATTATGCCAAGAGTTCTTTCATATACTTTGGTAAATCCAGCATTAAGATTCTAGTTATCACTGACTTGCTTAATTGCTCTAGGGTTCCTCTTCCTCTCAAATATCTGGGATTGTGTATTAACAAGGGTAAACTCAATAAAATGGATTGACAACCTATTTTAGACAAGTTTCATAATAAACTCTCTGCTTGAAAAGGTAGATTTCTTTTTTATGGGGAAAGACTCACTCTTGTTAATTCTGTTCTTACTTCTTTGCCACTCCATTACATCTCTTTCTATAAATTATCATTTCAGTTAGAAAAAGATTGATGTCATGAGGAGTAGATTCCTTTAAGGAGATAATACTGATATCTTGTATGCCTGAGAGAGAGAGGGGCTTGGGAGTCATCAGTTTGAAATGGTTAAATGTTGCCCTTCCATCCAAGTGGCTTTGGAAGTTCATTGATGGGACTACTTCTATTAGTAAGATTATCCAATCTATCTATTCCTCTCCTAGCTCCTTCACACTCATCTCATATTTGCAACATCATCTCTAGATTCTGAAATGACATCCTTCTATAAAAAAACCCTTACTTAACTATGTTAGATGGAATACTGGTGATGGTAATAAAGTAAGGTTCTTGGATGATAAATGCTAGATAATACCACTATGCAAAGTAGGTTCTTTAATCTCTATAGCATTGCTTGGTCTTTTAACACCCATGTTTGTAATCAGGGCACTATATCTCATTATGGGAGTTGGAATTGGTCCATTACCATCAAGAAAGAATCACCCTATTTTGCGGAAAATTGAGCGTGTAAAATCTTTAATTAATTACAAAGAAGATTACAACGGATCAAAATCCAATTATAAAAGAGGGAAGGATGGTTAATCTTTTTTTTGTTTAGTGTCGGGTTCTTGATGTAGCGGTGGAGAGTGATTCTTGTTCTTCGTTAACGAGCCGAACATGAAGCTTGACCTTGGATCTTCTTGCTCTCTTTGACAGCTCACTGGTAAAGTATAAAACCTCAAGTAATGGTTGAAATCTCAAAGAGATTAAATTTGAACTCAGCAAGTTGTAAAGAGTCTTCTCTTTTTCTCTCTTGAACTCTCTAGGAGCTAAAAAGTCCTCTTCTTATAGCTTCTCACAGCTATTTAGAGAGATTTTTGGGGGTGTAACTGACTCCTTAAATCTCTCCATAATGAAAATTTATTCCCCATTATGTGGTGAAAACGTGAGTGTGATTGACCCAGTTGATTGTTGTCTATTACAGCAGAAACGCCGGTCTCACACTGAACGCAGACTTCGCTGTTGAGTTGAACACGGAGCTTGCAGGCTCGGGTTAGTGTTGAAACACAGAGCTTCCCACGCTTGCATTTGAAGTTGAAAAGTGATGTTGATTGATGTCCGCATTTTGAAGAGGCAACACGACCTTCGCATCTTAATGAAGAACGCCACCCTCGCGTTTTGTTGGTGTAGCGCGAGATTCGCGTTTTATATTAGACGCGACCCTCGTGTTTGACTTGAGGCCGCGTTTCTGAGACTTTATCTTCAATAAATTTTAGACAGCCTACATAACCCCCTCCAAAGTTTTTGAAACCCGTGATTAACTAGAAAAAATTTCGAACACTTTGGATTTCATGTTGACTTAGACTTTCATGATTGGACTGACAATCTCTTGAAGTGTCCTCAGCCTAATCTTGTCTGAATTCTGGTCTTCGTGAATGTACTATTGAACTGCTTGAAGGCCTCAGGAAAGATCGTCGTAAGTATCTAGAAACACAGTGTAGAACTTTTCTGAGTTTTGATTTGTTTTGTCGGTATGCTGTTGAACTGGTTGAGTCGTCGATCTCTTTTGCCAGTGTACTGTTGAACCATTGCAAAAGAGAGGACACATTTCTTGTATTGGAGAGAGCGCGGCTCTCATTTGATACACGACTTTCGCTTTTTGTGTGTTTGGATGCGACCCTCATTTATAAAGACATAATTCTTATTCGTCTGTCGCATTTGAGATGCGAGGGTTGCGTTGGAGACTTTCGTTTGAAATTTGGGCCTCCCAAGCGCCGCGTGTTAAGCTCAGATTGAGCTTCGAGATTCGCGCCATGAATCTCGGCCAATGAATGGCCTATAAAAAGACCGGTGGTCTTTCAGAAGTCATTCATTTGACTATCTTCTTCATTTAGCCTCACGTCTAGGCTTAAAACTTTAAGCTTTCAAAGAACCCAAAGCTTTATAGCTTTTCTCAATCTTCTTCGAAGATTTAACGCTATCCAAATGGCTCCAAAGGGAAGAACATCTCCTCTACCGCCGCCGGCGACGATCCGCCTCAAGATGCACCAATCTCATATGAGAAAATGGTTTTATTTGAACATTTTTTGAACTTGAAAAGGCTCGGTCCCTTTGACTTCTCTGAATTATTTTTTTTGAAATCAACGCAAGTCTGATAAGACTCGTGCTTTGATTTCTTTGAATGCAAATCTCGCGTTGATTAAAACACGGACTACATGTGAGTCCCGCGTTTAGCGTACCAGGCTCAAAATCAA
The DNA here is from genome assembly GCA_038442645.1 of Agave tequilana. Classification (NCBI taxonomy): domain Eukaryota; kingdom Viridiplantae; phylum Streptophyta; class Magnoliopsida; order Asparagales; family Asparagaceae; genus Agave; species Agave tequilana. The sequence continues at coordinate 77,761 of JAVJIF010015133.1, forward strand.
AAATCTGTCTGGATTATGGTCTTCTTGAGTGTACTGGTTGTCTGCTAAAGTGTACAAGGAATGCATGGAGCAACTAGGGCTCAGTGGATTTGCGAAATCTTGAGTGTACAGACTTGGTTGCTGCTGCTCAATTTGTGCCAGGCAACCTTCACACTGAATAGGAACATCTTCATGAAAAAGCTGAAAAAGAGATAGCTAAACAAGCCTGCCGCTTGGATGAAATCAAGGCTAGCTATCAAAGCTTATCAAGTGATCTTCAGAAGTCGGAGCTCAATGTTAAAAGCATTGAGGGAGTCATAGCATGTGCTCGGGAAATCATTGTCAAGGCGCAAGCCTTGATTCAAGATAATGAGCGGATTCTAGCATTGAAAAAGAAGATGATGGAGGAGCTTGAGGACACAAGGAGTCAGGAGCAGTGGGAGTTCAGTGTTCAATCTTCTGGATTGGAATCCTTGCGGGCCCAACTTGCCACCAAGAAGCTCTTGACTGAAAAAGAGCTGCGAATAAAGCAATAGCCATGGCTGAAGAGACCCGCCAGAGGGATGTCCAAAAGCTCAAAGAGCAAATAAAGTCTCTCGCTCAGCGAGATTATCTTTTTTCTCTCTTTTTTTATAACACTCTAATCATTGAATAAGAGAGTGTTTTATATCACTTTAATGATTTTGATATGAATAAAAGTGATTATTTTGCTTTTGACTAATATCTTTTTTTTGTGTTGAAAAATTAGACAAACTAAAATAATTAGATTTGATTGCCAGATGTAACAGTTAACTTAGCAATTGAAGGTTGGATAATTTCACTGGGAAAGTTGAATAGGTGAGGTGTAATTTTAATCATAGTTCTCATTTTTGTTGAGAAAATCGAGGAAAATTACTGCTAGAGGTGTGATTTTTAACTTGACAGGGATTTATTTTACGTGCCAGAGGTGAAGATTACCTTAGCAACTGAAGGTGTAATTTTAACAAGATTTAACACTTCTCTTGAGGAAGTGGGCAAGATGTGTAATTTTAACCATATGTCTCATTTTCATTGAGATAATAGAGAGGAATTATTGTCAAAGGTGTGATTTTTAACATAACAGTGATTTGTTTTTGCGATATGAGAAAGTTTAGTCAGAGATGTGATTTTTAACTTGACTGATATTTATTTTACGTGCAAGGTGAAGACTAGCTTTGCAACTGAAGATGTGATTTTAATCAGATTTAACACTTCTCTTGAAGAAGTGGGCAACAGGTGTAATTTTAACCACAAGTCTCATTTTCGTTGAGAAAATAGAAAAGAATTACTGTCAGAAGTGTAATTTTTTACATAACAATGATTTATTTTTGCAATTTGAGCAAGGTTTAGTCAGAGGTGTTATTTTTAATTTTATGATATTTATTTTGCGATTTGAGTAAATTTAGTAAATTTGTCATTCCGTTTGAGGATATTGACAAATAGAAGTTTTTTCTACTGGAGATATATTGAAGTCTTACTGTCAGAGGTGTGATTTTTAACATGACAGGTTCGGTCTGTAATTCATTTTGTTGGAAAAATAAATACAACTTTTCGTAGAGCTACCATTCTATGGAAGAGAATTGGTAAGAAATTTTGGTGGGATTGACGAGATTAACTCTCTTAGGATTTGTAGCAAATCCTCTGATGTCAACGAGTTTGGTTTATCTTTACCAAGTACCATTTGAGTTGGGTTAGCCATGCTATTCCCCTCAACATAATGGCTTGTCGAGGATTTTGTATTGGGCTTAAAGGCCAATGTGTTCCTCTATTCTTAGCCGTCGGAGGCATTGAATTGTTATGCCACTTGAAGTGAATATTTTTTTTGAAAAAGTACATGATGTACTTTCTAGATTTTTATTCTGTAGATAACTTCTAAAATCTTCCTGGGGATTAAATAAAAGAATATAAACTCTGTGGGGAATTTATCGAGAAATTAGTAAACCTTGAGAGTTTTTTTGTTTCCCTCGTAAGCAAGACCCTGATTCTCAGTCGATCGACAAGTCTTGATATGAAAGTGAAATACTGAAAAAGTTTTGCAAAGATGCATCAAGAGCCTTCTTTAATGAGTTCATCTATTGCATCACGAGCCTTTTCAGTGAGTTCAGCAACTGCATCACATGTTTGACTAGAATAGTCGTGAAGCCGAGTCATGATCCATCGAAAGTGGAAGAGGTAGTTAGAGACGTATCACCATTATATATGAAAAAACCAGATGAGAAAAGCCATCCTTTTAGATCGAAAGAGGCGACCTGGAAGAAGAGTGCCTAAAACTGTTGTCTAAGCATGCTTGACTTCAAAATATGACTTATTCTTTCAAATTGAAAGTGGATGTATATCTATATATTAGAGAAGAGTGACAAGGCTAAAACTGACAATTCTGCCTTTGTCATTTCTTCAATGTTGATGTCATGCATCATAATCCAAATTCATTTTGCATGATGTTAGTACTAGAGAAGAGTGACAAGGCTAAAACCGACAATTCTGCCTTTCTCATGTCTTCAATGTTGACATCATGTGTCATGGTATCTCCACATTTGATTGGCTCGATGTCAGTAAGTGGTGATGCAATCCTTTTGAAGGAGCATATTCTTCTTTGGCACTCTTTCAAACATCTTGGATCTCAAACCCTAATCCAACTGATTAGACAGAGTGTCTATCTGATCAGAAGTATGGAGTTAACTTGATAATGGATAGTACTTTTTCAAGAATTTGTTATTGATCGGCATCATGAGCGTGTCGCCATTTGGATTCATAAGGCAATAACTCTATGTGAATATACTGGCTCTACTACAAAATGTCCCTCCTATTTGAGTTGGAATTTGCCTTTGGTTTTATGTGTCATGACCATAGGTCGTCGACAGCTAAGACAAGATCGCCTTTCTTAAAGATTCACTATTTAACTTTCTTGTTGAACGCTTTGAAAATTCGAGCTTAATAGAGCTCAATTTATTATTGAGCTTGAAGACATTTATCATCTAAAGCTTCCAACTTTCGGAGGTGGAGTTGATGCTTGTCCTCATTCATCATCTCGTCGCTGAGCAATACGCGGAGATGGAATCAGAATTTTCAGTGAAGTACAGCTTCGTATCCTTACACCAAGAAAAATGGTGTAGTCTTTGTTGGGGTTCTCACTGTTGTGCGGTAGGCCCAAAGGCATTCACCTAGCTTCTCATCCAAGTTATGTTGACTCTTTTATTATACATGTATATTACATTATCTATTATTACATTCCTACATTTATCTTATAATAAACTCTCTAATTAATTTTTCTTAATGTCTAAATTGTACAAGATGATTATAAATGGAGGAAGAGAAGATAATATAAAATAAATACTAGTTAAATCAGATTTATATGGAGCTATTTGGTTAGCTTGAAGAATCAACGAGGGTGAACGAGGATAGAGATAATTCAGAAGTCCAAAGGCAACCATATTAATATACAAAAGGATATCTAAAGGATCGGGACGTATATTCAGAACATTTAGAGAGATAAGACACAATCTAACTGAAGTTCAATGGTTAAACAAATATTTATCTCCAATCTTATCAGAAGATCTTTTCTCTTGACAAGCGATTTTATCCAAATCTCCAACTTTATCTTCAATCTTATCAAAAAATCTTTTCTGTTGGCAAGTGATTTTGTCCATATCTCTAAGTTATCTCCAACCATATCAGAAGATCTTTTCTTTTGGGCCAGCGATTTGATCTCATCCTCAAGCGCGCTCTTCCCTCCCCATTTCTCCTATAAATACCACCATATGCAGAAGGCAAAAGGCATCACTCCAGCAGAGAATAGAGATTAGGTTACGCTTGTAGTTTAACTTAGATTTTTTTTTCCTTTATGTAATTTTCTGTTTTTCTTTATGTAACTGAGATCAGGGAAATTTTCTTGAGAGAAAGAGAAGAATGTTGTATTGAGAGTGATACCAGTGAAGTTTCCTCCTTTCTTTTATTATTACTCTATTTTAATAAAGTTACATTTTTGTTTTATTCTTCTTCTTTTTTACTTTGCTTTTTTTGTATTCGATTATTTAATCTAAGTGAATCTAGTAGCATCGGAGTTTTCTTGCCTTTGTGAGTGCCACCGATAGCTCATGATGATGGATTCCTCCTCTTAAGTATTTGTATCATTTCATGCTTGTTCTTCTTGATGATGTAATGTGGACGGGAACTGAGTTCAATCTTATCGGTTATGCGCTGATTCTTTCTGAAGCAGATAAGCCTTCGCCAAACGATTCAAGGTAAGTAATTGATCAAAGAGGTAAATAAATTTTTATTTCTTTTCTTTCATGTCTTAGTTTAGAAACACACCTAGAAATCAACTCTTTCTTCTTTCTTTTAATTCTTCCATTTTCTTTTTACTGAGTTTTTCTTTTCTTTTAAAAACAACAACATCACCTTCTTCTTCTATCATCATCTTCTTCTAACTTAACACTTCTTTTATTTAAAAACTGAGAAAATATTTTAATCGATCTATTAATTTAGAAATACTTACTAAAAACTTCTATCGCAGTCCCTCCTTGTAGATCACGACCGGCATAGCCGCTTGCCATAGCGGTAGTATTGAGCAACCTAACACTCTCTATCCTTAATTCCTAAACTTTACATTTTCTATGTAGGTTCAGATACAATCAAATTTTGGCACCGTTGCTCGGGAGGAACGGTAAGTTTTTTTTTTCTTAATTTACTAACAGTTAATTCTTTCTCCTTTGTTTTTGTGTGCAGGTACTAATTTCAGAAAACAAACTGTTGTAGACATATACAAGTGGCTCTGGATCTCTGCTCTAGAAAGCAGAGCCTAGAAGCTCTCAATATAGCCGCGCAAATGCGGCAAAAGTCATGTTTCCGCAGTTGTTTGAGTTGATCACTCACCCCACTTTCTTGCAGGGTAAATGAAATTGAATTTTCTACATTCTGCAATTTATAGTTTCTCTGTTTGATATATTCTGCATATTGATTTTAATTCAACAGTAACTTGGTTGATTGTAAATGCTAAAAATGGTTTAGACTTTGCATTAGGGCATTTTGTCCCATTTCGTTTATATTTATATTATTGTTGGAAAGTGCTGGAGCAAAGGTATGTATACATTGCATGTAGCTTAGGAAACACATTTGGGTGATATGCATTACTTAAGTATTGTTTCTGCTGTATAGTTGTACACACACACAAAAAACGATTAAAGACATATTCTTAAACAAAATAAGGTGGAGAAGTCATTACCTTTTCTTAATCCAAAAACTATCTCCTCACTCACTAACTCAGCTTAACTAAAACTGAGTAGACGTTGGCCCTAAGGACATCTCGGACTCAATAGGAGATTGACCTAAGGAGAAAGTTGTTAGAGTTTGACTCTTATCAAATCGGTGTCAAAGTTGGGGATTGAGAGGCAAAACCTCAAAAATAGTGATTTGGCATAATTAGGCCTATTGCTCAAGCACGGATACCTCCCACTAGTTTTGCCCCTACCGGCCGATTAACTTGTGGTCAGATTGTTATAATATACCTACCGTGGACAGTCTAACCAGTTAGGAATGGTCTATGGCTAAGGCTACCCTAATATAGGCTAGTTTTTTTTGTTTGTTTTTGTTTTTTTTTGTCAGTTTGTGTGAAATGGATAATAATAATAATATTTTCAATTTTAATGGTAATCCATATTACACCTCGACCTCTTTTTCAGATAACACCAACCCGACATTTCATAACTTTAACCAACAAGGTATGCCGGATTGGTCTTATCCAAATGAACATATGCCCCAATCCCAATATTGTGAGCAAGACTGGACAATCATCTTACCACTTTTCACCAAGTCAATAGGGATATAACTCTCCCGTGTCATTTTATCAACTATCTTACCAACATTCATATGATTTTTATTTAGAACAACCAATAAAGGAAAAATCAACTTATGATAAGATTCTAGAACACGTGCATGAGTCTGACGACAAGTCCAAAAACAGAAAGACTCACAAGCACATTCAGATTTTCAAATCTAAGTTCCTTACTCTATTTTCTATGTCCTACCACAACAATAAGAACCTACTGACTTAGAAAAGAGTATGAAATCATGATTCAGTCCCAAAACGATTATATTCAGTCCCAAAATGATTCCTTCAAAAGATTGAAGCACAATTAGTCGTTTAATTAAATTAGTAAATGATAGGAATGAGAAAACCCTACCTAACACATTTTCGACCATCCCAGATTTTTCTAGCCATATTGATAAGAAGCAAGAATCATGGTGTCTTAGAGACTTTAATCAAGATTCAATTTCATTAAACCAACTTGAACTTGACAATCCTAAAATTTGGAAAAATTGGCAAGTTTACAGTTCAAGAAAATTGAACTTGACTGTGAATGTGAACCTAATCACTAACTCTGTGATTCAGTTTAAATTTTTAAATTTATGTTGACTCCGTATCCTTACCTAATTTGGACCCATTTCCTGAAGACATTGATTCCTATATCCATAAATCTTGAAATTGAACCACCTATTCTGGATAGTCACATTCCATTGATGGAAAAAGAATTTGAATTTCAATTATTTGACTTGGACATAACTCTTGAACAAAACCCGACTCTTGAACCTAAACTTGATTTTTCCGAGTCAGTATTGGTTCCTAAACCTATCTTTTTTGAGCCCAAATCAACTACTCCATCAAATCACATTCCATTGTTGGACCTAGGTGTAAACTATTATGATTCCGAGATGATATTTCAAGATTGGTCACATAACCGGAATGATTTTAATGATAGGATCGTGCATGATCCTATTCAGTCAGGGGTTGTAACTGTGTAAATAGGGAAAAGGTCATCAAAGGATGGTTCCTTAATCTATATTATTTAGATCGATCAGTAATGCTTAGCCCAATCCAATAACCACTGGAACCACCACCTGGAGGTAATATTTTTTCTTCCCTTCTTTTTCATGCATATATGCATTCATTCATACATTGAGGACAATACATGAGATAGATGTAGGGGAGGGTTCTAACATAACATAGGTTTTCTTGTGATATTAAAAAAATATTTTCTTTACTTTTTAAAAAAATTTTTAAAAAGGGAAAAAGTATTTTGATTTATTTATTGTAAGAAATTAAGTTAATTTTAAGGAATAAGAGAATCATAATTAGGATTTCTTATACTTGGTCAAAATAAGATTATTTGTTTGATTTCTAGGGTTAGAAAGAAAAACTGAAAAAGTAATTTAATTTTGATTTTTATCTTGATGAAATATGCATACTTTATACACTTATATACTTACGGTTCGAAAACAATGATTTTTATGCCTTATTTAAAAAGATTATTATATATTAAAAATTCTATGATTAAGTTGGGTATTTATGCCTCATAAAGCATAAGTATTCGCACTTAAAAGCGGTTCTTATCATAAATAAAATTCTTAGTTTTGTGGTCTTGTTTGCTCGAGTCCTTAAGTCTTGGGGTATTTTCTCACTCGGTGCTTTAAGACCGTCCGGTTTGAGAGTTACCGACAAAAGACTTGTTACATGGGCGAATTAAAAATCCTAATAGAAGGGATATTACCACCAAAATATGTAAAAATAAGGCATAAGAGTTAGAGTTGAAGAATCCTTAATTTAACATTCATGGTCACAAAGATGCATATAATTTAGAGTAAAATTATATACTAGTTGAGAAATATAGTTTTAATTTTTATCTTGACTGATAATAAGTTTTTGAATAGAGACTAATTTAGAAATGAATAGTTTTGGTGATCCTAAGACTTATAGGTTATTAGATTTTTGAAAGAATACTTCAAATATTTTCTCTTCTTTTCAAAATGTGATTTCAAAAATACCAACACTTTGTTTTTCTTTCTTTTATAGATTTTGAGTGTAATTCACTGAAAACCCTCAAGAGACTACAACTCTTCTTCTAGAAAAAATCTAGAGTTTTAAAGACTTACTGCACATGCTAAGTTCAATCGCGTGACTTGCAAAAGTGGCTTATCTTAGATTATTTTTCTTGTTTTGCTCTAGGATGAGTAAAAGATAGGTGCGGGAGTATGATTGTACACTTATATTACATTATCTATAATTACATTCCTATATTTATCTTATAATAAACTCTACAATAAATTTGTCTTAATGTCTAAATTGTGCAAGGTGATTATTAATGGAGAAAGAAAGATATTATCAAATAAATACCAGTTAAATCAAATTTATATGGATCTATTGGGCTAGCTTAGAGAATCAACGAGGATAAATAAGGATAGAGGCAAATTCAGAAGTCCAAAGGCAACCCTATCAATATACAAAGAGATATCTAAAGGATTGAGACATATATTCAGAAGATTTAGAGAGATAACACACAATCTAACTGAAGATCAAGGAGTAAACAAATATTTATCTCCATCCTTATCTCTAACCTTATCAGGATTTTTTTCTGTTGGCAAGTGATTTTGTCCATATCTCCAAGCTTATCTCCAATCTTATCAGAAGATCTTTTCTATTGGGCAAGCAATTTTGTCCATATCTCTAACTTTATCTCCAATTTTATTAGAGTATATTTTTTTTTGGGTCAACGATTTGGTCTCATCCTTAAGCAGGCTTTCCCCTCCCCATTTTTTCTATAAATACCACCATATGTAGAAGGCAAACGACACCACTCCAGCAGAGAATAGAGATTAAGCTTAGGCTTATAGTTTAACTTAGATTTTTATTTTTTATGTAATTTTTTGTTTTTCTTTATGTAACAGAGATCAGAGAAAAGTTTCATAAGAGAAGGGAAAAAAGTTGTATTGAGACTGACACCGGTGTAAGTTTCCTCCTTTCTTTATTGTTACTCTATTTTAATCAAAGTTACATTCTTGTTTTATTCTTATTCGTTTTACTTTGTTTTTTTGTGTTCGATTATTTAATCCAAGTGAATCTAGTAGTATCGGAATTACCTTATTTTTGTCAGTGTCATCGATAGCTCATGATGATGGATTCCTCCTCTTAAGTGTCTATATCATTTAATGCTTGTTCGTCTTTATGATGTAATGTAGATTGAAACTGAGTTCAATCTTATAGGTTATGCACTAATTGCCTCTGAATAAAGTAAGCCTTTCCCAATGATCCAAGGTAAGTAATCGGCCAAAGAGGTAAGTAATTTTTTATTTCTTTCCTTCTATTTCTCAGTTTAGAAACACATATAGAAATTGACTCTTTCTTCTTTCTTTCAATTCTTTTCATTATCTTTTAACTTAGTTTTTCCTTTCTTTTGAAAACAACACCACCTTCTGCTTCTATCATCTTTTTCTTCTAACTTAACACTTCTTTTATTTAAAAATTGAGAAAATATTTTAACCAATCTATTAATTTAGAAAGACTTACTAAAAGCTTCTATCATAGTCCCTCCTTGTGGATCATGACTCACATAACCACTTGTTATAACGGTAGTATAGAGCAATCTAGCACTCTCTATTCTTAATTCCTAATTTTTACATTTCCTATGCAGGTTCAACATCAATCACTCTTTGAGATGAATTTCTTGAGAAGCTTTACTATGGTCTTGTTGAAGGCTTCCATAAGACTGTTGGCAGCTGGATAGCATGCCGTTGAACTTTGAATTCTGAATTTGTTGCAAAATTTTTGGAATGCTTGGCTGGCGAATTGGGGTCAATTATTGTTGATGACTCATCGAGGCATGCCAAAGCGGTATATCACGTGATGTTTGATGAACTTGATCACTTCGGACATCTTTACCTTCTTTAAGGGGACAATTTTTGTCCATTTTTATAAGTAATCGATTATAGTTAAGATAAACTGGTATCCTTTGAATGTTGGTGAGCTGATAGATCTGATGTATTCATTCCCCACATCTCAAATGGCCATGAAGAAGATATTAGGCAAAGATGGCCTGGTGCTTAATGTATAAAGTCACCGGTGGATCTAACAAGCATGACACCACTTAGTGTAGGCGATAACATCAGAAATCATTTTTTGGCCAGCAGTAGCCAAGCCTTCAGAGTTCGTCCTCAAGTTTGGGTCCAGGTTGGTGAGCCACGCACGATTGTTGTGAGCTTCCCTGAGTGTCTCTTGTGTCTCTTTGTGTGAAAGATAGCAAAGTAGGATTCCATCATACGACTGACGATATAATGTTCGTATGAATGCGTTGTAATAGAATCCTGGAGCTTTCCTTTTGATTACAGCTGCCTCCTTCAGATCGTCAGGCAGCATGTCATATAAGATGAAATCAACGAATGATAATCGCTAATCCCTGAGTTCTAGACTTGTTAAAGCCTCGAGAACCGCTTTGACTTGAAGATCTTCTTTTGGAGAACTGTTTTCTTTATGGGCGAATTTTAGACAGTACAAATCATGGATTTGGACAAGTACTTCCTCTGTCGTTCTGACTGGAAGAGCCAGTGAGCAGTAAGGGATGTTAGCGCATCTGCATATGCATTCTGTGGCTGAGATACATGGTCGATGTAGAAACTTTTTACTTCTCAGCCATGTTGACAGTCATGTTATGGTACGACACTAAGTCTTCATGTCGGACTTCGTACCCTTTGGACTTGATTGATGATGAGCTTAGAGTTACCGTATGCTTCGAGATGCTTGACACCGATCTCTTCTGCAAGTTGCATTCCGATCAATAAAGCATCGTATTCTGCTACATTATTGGAATACGGCTCGGTTAGTGCGAATGCATGAGGAATTATGTAGTTATGTAAGGATATGAGTACCACCCCACTCCTGTTACGATATTTCTCTAGGACTCGTTCTTGACGCGCTATCGAAGAATAGTTGCCATACTTGTTCTTTCGGGGATGCATGGGTTGTAAAAACTTTAGCAATTTTGTCTGGGAGATTGTCATAGAGTTTGGAGGACCCTGAGACTGGATGGTCAGCTAAGAAATCTACCACAAGTTGACCTTTGACAGCCTTCTGTGGTATGAATTGCATCTCGTATTGCGAGAGCAAAATTGTCCATTTCGCCAATCTGCAGTTTAGTGATGATGGTCTTGTCATGAGCAATCGCAGAGGATTGACTTTAGGGATGACGTGAATACATTGGCCCACTAGGTCGTGTCACATCTTCTAGACAGCAAAGACTAGACCTAGACATTCTTTTTCAATCGAGTTGTAGCAATGTTCAGCCTCGATCATGATCCTGCTCAAGTAGTAGATTGCTTGCGCATATCCTTGACCATTATTTTAGGTTAACAAAGCTTCTAAAGTGTAACACCCCGCTCCCGGAATACGTACTTAGTTGCGTATTCAGATTTTTTGATCGTATTTTTTGACTTACTTCTTGTATTTGTTTTGTATTATGAATTATTTATATGATCGTTTTGTCTTGGATCCGGATTCCCGGACTCGGAGTCAGCCCTAGTCTGAACCGAGGACCCGATTCTAGAGTATTACTCGATTTGGACATTCTGGTATTCCAATTTGACCGATTTCAGTTTAAACATCGTTTTCCAATATTCTAGATTTTCTATGATTTTCTGAAATTTTCCTGAATTAAATTGAAAATCTTCAAAACCGTGTCGACCAGTGCCGCTGACCGATTCCCGGATTTTTAATTTACAAACGGTTTAGAATTTCTAAAAGTGCCTTTTGACATTACTTCTTAAAACCATATTTTCTATTTAAATATTTTTCTGAGAATTTTCTGATTTTATCAAAATCCGGCCAATCCGGTGTATACCGAGATTGACGGCTGACCTTATGATTTTTATCTGGAAAATCAGATTGAATTTCTGAAAACCGATTTCACCAAAAATCATTTTATAATATTTATGATTTTTGAGAATTTTTGGAAAACTTTCCGAACTACTTTATTTTTGGGCCTTTTCGGAGCTTTTGGTATTTTCCCAGTTACGAGGAGATTGCCCCATGTATTCCACTTTATCTTTTCCCCATTTTCTCTCTCCTTCCTCAAACGCGGATCTCACCTACCTGAGATTCTGCATTTATTGTGAAGATCCTCCCCATGTTGCATTTAATGCACTTCAGATCAAATCCCATCAAGTCATTATGATTTTCTCTCTCCTCTATAAAACGCAACTTTTGGCTTTCTCCCTAAACGCGGCTTTAATTCCCGCGTTTAGCCCATTTTGGCCTAAACGCAGGCTTGTGTGCTACGTTTGGGAGGGGAGACAAGTTCTCCTCTTTTGTTTCCTTTGTGTTAAAAGGTGTGCTACATTATTATATTCTCCCTTCTCTCTCTTCATTAATTCCTTCTCTTTCAAAATGCCTTTTCCAAGATATCCCCACTCCCCTCTCATCATCATAACCGGCCAAGTGGCCAAGAGAGACCCCTAATCCCCCCAATTTACAAAAACCCCCTCTTTTTTTATTTATTTGCATCACCTTCACCAATCCAAATCCTATAAATACCCCCTCTCCTTCTCTCTCTCTTCATTTTACTTCTTCTTCTTCTTCCTTGCTTCCTGCAGCCTCCAACAGAGAAGCCACCAAGAGAGCCTCCTCCTCTTGCTTCCTTTGTCCACCATCTCCACCTCCATATACACCACTTTAGCCATCACCAAGTATACCACCTTCAACCTCCCTCCATCACTTCGTGAAGACCGGCCACTCCTTTGGATTGGGGCCGTGCTCTTCTCCGGCGGCGAGACTTAGGGCCGGTACCCTCCTTTTGGATTGGGGCCGAACTTCCCTTCGTCGGGCGCAGCAAAGGAATCACCTTTCCTCCTCTCTGTTTGTTTCCTAACGCGGGTCTCGAACCTCGCGTTTGGGGCTCCTACGCAACGCGAACCCCGCGTCTGTGATTCCCGCGTCTGCTATTCCCGCAACGCGAAACCCGCGTCTGTGATTCCTGCGTTTGCTGATCCCGCGACGCGAACCCCGCGTCTGTGATTCCCGCGTTTGCTAATTCCGCGACGCGACTCCCGCGTCTGCGACCCTCGCGTCTCACTGTCAAACCCGCGTCTTCCTGTGTCTCTTTCTCTCCCAAATATTTATATTATATTATATTATTGGCGCGTGCGCAAGTTCCATGGATTCAGAGTTTTCGGCTTTCCCGGTGATTTAGGCGAGTGTTCTCGCTCTGCCTCTATTTGGGTTTCCCCGCTTCGTCGGGTCAACATGTATTTTAATTCTTGTTCATGAGGTACTAACATTGCAGGTCTCTCAGCCTTTAACCTCCGGTCACTCACTATCTCGGAAGAGAGGTGATTGGGACCGTCAGGTTTCTCAAGTGCAGCCTCCGGTCACTCACTATCTCGAAAGGGAAGTGATTGGGACCGTCAGGTCTTCAGCTCCGCTTGGTTGTGCTCAGCTACTACTTGACACTAACTCATGTTATACCACCGGTCATGAACACTTGTCTTTGGCTTGACAAAACCTGATACATGTTATGATTAACTCTTTCCTCATGATTATCACATTACGAGAATGTAGTACCTGATCCTTGTTATGTACTCCAGTTATGCCTGTTATGATTCCTGTTATGACTCCCGTTATGATTCCTGTTATGACAAGTTTGATCCTACTCATTCCCGTAATCTGATAATATTAACAAGCTATAAAAAGGACAACTTGCACGGGGAATGGGAGAAGTGATGGATGCCGGAATGATGCCTTGCTTATAGTAATGGAATAAAATATTGACGGTTCGTGTTAGTGGGATTTAAGGCCCACAGGAGATGCGTGTTAGGGGGACTTAGGGCCCCAAACTGGTCCCGGGTGTACGGGAACTACTATAAGAAGTGCTATCAGTTCTCCATCTGCTTCCGGTAACAACCATCGGCTTGCTTATATATGGATGTATGTGTGTCGGGATGTACACCAGGACACATACCTAGATATATGAGTCAGACGAGTAATAATAATAAAGGACTCCGTTACGCCTGTTATGATTCCTGTTATGATTCCTGTTATGATTCCCGTCATGTACTCCTGTTATGACTCTCGTTATGTACTCCTGTTATGCCTGTTATGTGTTCCTGTTATGACCACTTTGTAACTCGGGTTGTATGTGCTTGGATTACGATAATATGAGATAAAGGTATATAGATGAGGGTTTCCTTGTTTGGATTATTCCTTCGATGTACTAGTCTCATTGAGCCGTGACCTAAGCTAATACAATCGGTTTGCTCGTAATCGGATTTTATATCGGATTTCCTGTTTCATGATGATTATGTTATACCTGTTCATACCTGCCATACCTGTATACACACTCGTGCTCATCCTTACTCGCCACTTGGCTTCTGCTTCACCACTCGCCTGGGGAGTTTCATCTGACTCCCCTGGATCCACATGTCCAGGTCATGGAGCTTGGAGTGTGTGAATTCTCCCAGTTGCTGATCAGAGTGGCGCAGTGGTAGCGTGGATCTCCAGCAGACCGCCCAGAGCTCTATCCTTCCAGGCCCCCTTGTGTGCCTCTCGAGTTTCCCTTTTGTAAACTCGTGAATGCATGTGTACTGTTCACTCTTGTACATCTCCTTGTATTCTCGCAATTGCGCATATCAGTGATGTAATATTCATGTAATATTGGATCACCTCTGGTGATAACTTTGTAATTGTACTCATATGTTGGAAAGTATAATGCACCACTTACTTCCGCACTCTGATTCTTGCCTGTACTGATGCTTAGCGTATATACGTGAAGGTACTTCTGACTTGCGTATATACGTTGCAGTAATGTCTCCATATCCGTCAGGATCGGGGCGTTACATAAAGAATTCCATAGCTCTGACATATAACAGGAAGGATTTTTCTAATACTAGAGCTATAAGAACAGGCAGATGTATGAGGCATTCTTTGATTTTCTCAAATGTTTGCTGCAAGCATTGTCCCAAATGAATGAGACTCCTTTCTTCATCAACTTGGTGAAGGGTTTGCAACGTTCTGAGAGAATTGCAATGAATCTTCAGATGTAAGTTAATCGTCCTTGTAACCCTTTGAGTTATTTGAGATCCCTTAGAACTTGCATTTCTTGGATGGCATGGACCTTTTCCGTATCAAGATGAATTCCTTTGGAAGTGATGATAAATCCAAGGAACTTACCATTGGCTACCCCAGGACTTGGTTGGGTTCATCTTTAATTGATGTGCTTGCATGATGTTGAATACATTCTTCAGATCTGCAAGATGATCATTTTGTCATGGCTCTTCACTGCAATATCGTCACGTAGCATTCTATGATTTTTCGTATATGCTCGTGGAAGATTGTATTCATGGTGTGTTGAAATGTTGTCCCTACATTCTTCAAGCTGAAGGGCATTACAGTATGCAATACACCCCTAGTGGTATTCTGAAGGATGTATGGTTCTCGCCTTAAGGATACATCTTGATTTGATTATATCCTGAGAAGCTGTCCATAAAGGATACATCTCGATTAGATTATACCCTGAGAAGCTGTCAATAAAGAATATCCTCTAGAATTCGCGCGTGTGTCAATCATGACATCTGTGATTGGAAAAGAAAACTCTTCTTTGGGACAAGCAGCATTTAGATCGCGGAAGTCAATACAAATCTGTATCTTCTCATGGACAGGCACGATGTTGGCCACCCAATTAGGGTGTTGTTCCTCTCTAACGAAACCAGAGTCTATGAGCTTTTTGACTTCTGATTCAATTGCTTCCAAAATCTCTAGATGAAATCGTCACTGCTGTTACTTGACTAGTTTTGCATCCGGATTGATATTGAGGTGATGCATGGCTACTTGGGGATGATGTCCAGACATGTCCTCGTAGTTATAAGCAAAGACATCTATATACTCTTGTATGAAATGTATCAGGTCTTCCTTCTTGGAGGGCGATAAGATTTCACTTATGAAGATGGGTTTGGATTAGCCTCATCTCCAAGGTTATTTGAACCACTTTATCCTTTGTTGGTAGCTCACGTTATTCAAAGCGTATATCCCAAAGAGTATTTAAGTGTTTGATCCAAGGATCATTGTCTGACTGGATCATTTCTTTAGTTTCATCTATATATTCATCTGCTAGGTGACTGGTTGAAACACTGTTTATCGAAAGACTTTTGAAGATAATATTGACACTGACATCTGACTCCCGCAATGATGTCTCTGACGAATGGTTGTGATAGACCCACTTTTCAGATTCAGGATTTGATGAAACTGGGGTGAATACATAGCCCAATCCTCTTCGAGCCTTGTGATAATAGTCAGAGTTGCCCTTTAGTACAAAGGATCAAAGTAATGTTCATCTTTCATTACTGAAGTTCAAGCCAGATCTTTTAGTAAAATCATATCCCATTGTCTCCATTATACATGTAATTTCTATCCATAATGAAAGAATTATAAAGACTCGGAATCACCCTCTGAACTTTCACGAATCATTGGCTCAGACTCGATTCTCCCAAATGGGATTAGTTTCTGACCCTCATATTAGTTGGCACTTTGAAGAAAGCTCCTGTGCATCGCTCGCCCTTTCATGTGTTATGAAGGATGACCTTATCGGGGCGTGCAATGATGTTAGAGCATGCATTGCAGATACATGATCACTATCTATATCAGTACTCGTAGTCAGAAGCTAACGCATAAAAGTAAGCCAAATCTAAATTTTCATTAATAACCACTCGCGTTCAATATTGGAGGTGTTATTAAAATTGAGCTTATCAATGCTTGTTACAAAAGGGTTTATTTCCAAAAGACACTCTTCTTCTGGTTACGCTTCAATGTCAGTCTCGTTACTAGAGTCATGTTCTTCTAGAGATGGATCCTCAATAGTCTCAAAAGAATCTTGGTAGAGGAAGGAGTCCGCGAAGTAGTTCTCTACCCTTTGAACGAATGCTTTTCAACAATCAACATTCTCGCTTCTCCTTCTTCATCGGCATATTTCATCATCTGATGAAGGGTGAACAGGACAATGGAGTTGCAGTGAATTCATGGGCGTCCCAGCAGCAAGTTGTAGGATGTGTCAGCAACAATAACATACACGTCACCTCAGACTTCAAATCCCCGATTTGGCATTTAAGCTTAATTTTACCTATCAAGAGCGTACTATTGACGTTGAAGCCATATACGGTAGTTTGGGTGGCGCTCAGTCAATGAATGGGAATCTCCAAGTACTGCATGACCTTGTAGGGCATAATACTCAACGCGGATCCTGAATCAACCTGAATGTGACTCACTTCATATAATCTAATGTACCCTGTGTAGTACAGGAGTCTGTCATGCTTACCTTTGATTTGCATATCATCCGGAGTGAATGTAATGCATGAAAAATGTTTAGAGGTCTGATGACAATATTCGTCATCTTCCTCCTCGCGCACATCAGGAATTTGGGCTATAAAAGACTCTAAGTCTGCTAATGCTTCTCTAAGACCTTCCCTCGTAGACTTAAAGAGTCTCAAGAGCTTATACAGAGTGATTCGAGTAGGGATGTTGGCAATTTGAGCCAAGATGTCAAAGCGAAAAGTTGATCCTTCCGCCTTATCTTTTTGAAGAGCTTTTAAGAGGAAAGCTCCTTCTGCTTTTTCACGGGTTGCTTTGTGGGATTGCTCAGTTGTCTCTTTAGTTGGTTTAGGAGACTAGCCACCGCTTCATCATACTTTTTCAAGTACTGTTTGCCAGACTGTGTCTTGGACATGAGAGGAGCATCCTGATCAATAGCGAGAGCATACTCCTCTTCTTCAGAATCGGTGAGAGAGACAACACCTTTCTCGGTTTCTCTTGAAGAAACACTCACCATATTGCAAGAAGATTCTTTAGCTTTGCCTTTAGACTTTCTGTTGGTCACAGTGGTCTATTGCTAGATTTCGACAATATTAGGGTGGACCCACATCATCTCTCCATGAGGAGCGCAAACAAGAACGAGACCCTCTCCTTATTGTTGTGGGGATAATATTGGTCACCCTTAGTTTCTTTTTAGGATGAAAACTACTCCGGTGGTGCTGATGGAAGATCCCTGCCAAATTGAAGGGACGTCATATTGGCTGTCGAGGACATGCGCATCGATTAGAGCTAATGGAAGATCCCTTCTTCTACACTGGACGGAGGTTGAGGACATGCGCATCGATTAGAGCTTAAAGAACATCTCTGAAGATGCAACAGTTCTTGGTAGGATGTCAGCATTCTGTGATATAAACAGTAGTTGGGATCATCCGTCTTTCTTTTCTTTTGGGGGTGCTTCGCCTCTGGTAGCTTGAACTTGTTACTTTTGTGAAGCAACTTGAATATGAAGACGACGTGCTCATCCTTGAAAGAGTATTGCTTGTTAAAATGCATCTAACCTGAAGGATTACCCCTCTAGCTGACAGAAGTTTGGCAGAGGATGTGGTCTCTATTGTCATAGTGCCTTTTCTTTTTGATTGAAAAGATTGCTCTAGTGTGTGCCTCGTCGACTTTTCCAGTCTAGGCTTACTCTTTTTTTCTTCAGCTTTGACGCTCTCGATGATCGCCTCCACTTGTTCGCCTTGTAAGACAAGTTGCTTTCATGTGCGACGTTCAACACTCCAATTTAAGCCAGGAGCGCGGTTTGCATGTTGTGGTAGCAAGTCTCTACCAATGTAGACTGGGTCATGTCGCTTGGGCATCGGAGCGCTATACTCCAAAATCTCCCGACAAGCGTCTTGATCAACTCTCCTTTCTTCTGCTTTGTGGCGAGGAGAGTTGGCACAAATGTTTCTGTGTCATTTTCGAAGAAGCGAGTTAGAAACAACTTCTCCAAGTTAGCCCATTTCTTGATAGAGCCAGCAGGGAGCTTCATGAACCATTCAAGAGCAACCCCTTTGAGGGTGCCAATGAATAAACGAGTCATGATAGCATCATTTGATATTACATTCCCAGTCTAGAATTTGAAGTAGTATATATGTTGGTTCGGTGAACCTTTACCGTCGAAAGTGTGCAGAGTCGGTGCCTTGAACCTAGGAGGATAAGGAGTTGCATCCCACTCAACTGGGTAGGATCTGACTACCTCAACTTCCTGAAGCTCGCTTCGATTTGCTATAGCTTCAAGGCATTTTTTGAGCTCGCTCATCCTCTTGGCATGATTGTCTTTGTATTCTGAATTCTCCTGTTCTTCAGATGAAGATTCAAGATTTTTCATATCCTAAGTTATTCTTATTGCCAATAGTTTTAGAACCTTCCTTCTCTTTATCCTGCTTTTGCTAGAAGAAGCTTTAGTTTTTGGATTCTTCATCTTCTTCTTCTTCGACTTATGAAGCAAA
This sequence comes from Agave tequilana, assembly GCA_038442645.1. Taxonomy (NCBI): domain Eukaryota; kingdom Viridiplantae; phylum Streptophyta; class Magnoliopsida; order Asparagales; family Asparagaceae; genus Agave; species Agave tequilana. The sequence goes on from JAVJIF010015133.1 coordinate 96,865, forward strand.
AAAGTTATTATCTTCTTGAGGTCATTGATAAACTCTTGTTGGACTTGAAACATCTCGTGTTGCGCCTGTTGCACTCGAGCTTGCTCGTCAAATTTTTTGGCTACCTCTTCTGGAGTATCTGCCATATAAGTGAAGGCTTTCGTCTTTAGGTAAGAGTTAGATGAATGGGATTTCGCGATGGCAGAGTGCTCATCATTTGCTTCAATCCCTCTATCCAGTAAATTGTAATAGATTGGGTTAATTGCTCAAGTCCGGACTCGAGTGTGTTGGTAGACTCGTTCAGGCTCGATCAGTATTTCTTTCAAACCTGAGGAACATTCATTATCTGATTCCTCAGAACTAGAGCTATTTGCTTCCCTTTCAACTTGCGTGGTGTGGTGCTTGGACCCACCATGTTGAAAGTCATCTCCGGATATTCAATGTTAGAGAATGACTTCTTCTTGTGAGATCATCTCCTCTTAGTTGACTTTGAGTTTGAAGCCTACAATCAGCTAAAATCTTATGACTTAGTCATCTGAAAGCCATAATGACAATCAAAGAGCACCGTCGAGATGAGCTGTTCGCTATGGCACTGAGAAGCGATTTGATAAACACTCCTCTTTCTTGATTAGTAGTCCCTCAGATTAGTAGTAAGAGTATCTAAAGAACTAGCCTCAAATTCATAGGCATGAGGGCTTCCCAGCTCAGATTGAACTTGACCAGTTGTGGCTGAATGCGATGCTCACTTTTTAGAAATGAAACGCGAAGGTTGCATTCTGGCGCAGCCTTTGGCTGAACGCGACTCTCATGTTTTGAGAGTGAACGTGAAGGTCGCGTTCAACTCGACTCTCGCATTTTAGGAATGAAATGTGAATCTCGCGTTCTAGTGAAACAGAAGACCGAACGTTGGTCTCGCATTTTGGCGCAAAGATGCGGAGTTCACTTCTCAGCGACCATCACTTTTGAATGAGAGTGTCACATTTTGAAGTAGAGATGCAGGATTGAACATGACTATCACTTTAGTGCAAACAATACATCTTCTATTTGCTAACGGCGAGCTCGACGTCTTCGTCGACGATTGACAATCTGCTTGGCTCGCAGGAGTTATTACGAACTTCCAGCAAATTGAGTTTGCTCAATATCAAAGTGAACCGTAAGAGTTGCATCTCGGTCACCTGGAGTAGAGGTCTTACAACCTCGAATTCGATTAACTCGAGTTTGTTGGGCCTCGAGAGGAGTCTGACGGCGAGATTGATCTTCGTCATTTTGTTAGCCTTGAGCCATAGCACTGGTCTTGCGAGCCTCCTGAGAGACTTCATTGCAAGCCTTGTTGGCTCCAAAGGAGCTTACGTGAATATCAAGAGAGGTTGAACTATTTGCTTTATCAAAAAGCGTACGGTTAACTTCTAAAGGAGCATTTCTCTGAAAAGTCTTTGATGAGGCTAGAGAGCGAGTTTTGCTTGGGACTTTGCGGTACTTCCGCATGGCTTTGGGGCTAATGTAGCCCGAGGAGAGAAGTTGTTCGACTTCTCTTGGTCGAATTTGACGAGCGATTCGACAGTGGAACTGAGTAACTTCAAGTTGGATTGCGCTATGGCCTTCTCGTCTGTAGAGAAAATAATCCCCAGCGGAGTCGCCATCTTTTGTTTACCAAAAAATTGAGCGTGTAAAATCTTTAATTAATTGCAAAGAAGATTAAAACGGATCAAAATCCGATTACAAAAGACGGAATGATGGTTGATCTTTTATTTGTTTAGTGTTGGGTTCTTGATGTAGCGGTGGAGAGTGATTCTTATTCTCCGTTGACGAATTGAACCAGAATCTTAACCTTGAATCTTCTTGCTCTCTTTGACAGCTCACTGGTAAAGTATAAAATCTCAAGCAATGGCTGAAATCTAAAAGAGATTAAACTTGAACTCAGCAAGTTGTAAAGAGTCTTCGCTTTTCCTCTCTTGAACTTTCTAGGGCCAAAAAGCCCTCTACATATAGCTTCTCATAACTATTTATAAAGATTTTTGGGATGTAACTGACCCCTTAAGCCTCTCTATAATAGGGATTTATTCTCCATTATGTGAAAAAAAAAACGTGGGTGTGATTGACCCAGTTGATTGTTATTTGTTACAGCAGAAACATAGGTCTCACACTGAATGCGAACCCTGCCATTGAGTCGAGCATGAAGCTTGCAGGCTCACGTTAGTTTTGGAACACAAAACTTCCCAGGCTTGCGTCTAAAGTTGAAACACGACCTTCGCATCTTAATGGAGAACGCCATCCTCGTATTTTGTTGGTGTAACACGAGATTCACATTTAGAGTTGAGACGCCACCCCGCGTTTGACTTGAGGGCTACATTTTTGAGGCTTTGTCTTTAGTAATTTTTAGACAGTTTACAACTCCCTTCAAAATGCCGAAACAATCATGCCTCATGCTTAATGATAACATTAATCCCTCCAACTTTGACTCCCCATCTTGACCTTTCCATCCCAAAAAAGCTCTCACTGTCAGCTCTTTGTATAAGTTTATGGTGTTTTCTGGGAGAATATCACATCTCTCAGAGTAAATTCGCCCCCCCCCCCCCCCCCCCCCCCCTCGATTTTGTATTAAAAGAAAAGACCGAAACTAAGAATAAATTAGCTGCCAAAGGTTGGTCTGGTGATACATTCTATGTCCTTTGTAATCTAAAGGAAGAGAGTGATGATCACCTCTTCATCAACTGCCTTAATACTAAGCCTGAGCATAACATTGAATCCAGTGAAAGACTTGCAAGACAGCCTGCTTAAATTCAACCAAAGGAAACTTGTTTCAATCTTTGGAGGGACTTGGTGCCAACTATCTGTTGGTGCATATGGAATGCAGGAACCCAAAAAATTTGAAGATAAGGATGTTACCTGTGAGGAAATTATGTCTAATATTCTTTTCTGCACACATTTGTGGACAAGAGCAGCTAATGAGAAGAAAAAAATTGAAGCTCCAAAGAGCATTTGAACTAACCAGCTTCCCCAGCTGTTTTTAAGGTAATGACAGAGCTGGTGCAAATGTAGTCCTAGGTGAAAATACTATTTAAGACTCTCCCAGCTAGCTCGTTTGGAGTATCTTGGCAGAATTGATGCCATGTAAATTGTCACCTCTATACTCCCTAATCCTAATTAATTTGTTGTATTATTATATTAAATTATTCTTCTAATTTTCAAAACTATTTTCTTAAAGTAATTATTTGATTTTTCTAATTTTTGGAGTGATTCAGAGCAAATATGACTGACATGCTCATTTTTGTTTTTGGATTGGCTTTCAGTATAGTTGAACTTTTGGATACTCATAATTTTTTGGATTTTTTGAAAATTTTTCACTTTATTCTGAGGAATTTTCCTGGCGAAGGGTATTTTGACCGTTTATACTTTAATACAGGATTAATGACTAAACCCTAGTTTTCCTTTCACCCGTTAAATACTCAAGCTGTCGTTTACAATTGGAGCATTTGAGAATTTTGGGTTTGAATTGGAGAGGCTTGCTGGCCGCCGGAGACGCCTTTCTGTTGGAATTAACACGATCTTTGTCTTGTCTTTTTCTCCCTTTTGAAACCTCGCAAAGGCAAGCATATTTTTTTCTTTACTGATTTAGGTGAATCGGTAGCTTTGCTTTATTGTTAGCAGATTTCTTGTGATTGATTCTGTATTTGATTTGTGTTCACGATCAATCTAATTTTAAATTGACTCGTAATGTGACACTTCATTTTGGGTACTTGTCACTATTATTTAGTTGGTTAAAGGTTGGATTTTCTTTTTTTTTTTTTTTTTTTAGAGTAAACAAGAATTTTGTTTTTGGCACAGATGCGCACTGGGAATTTTAAGCTTTACTTGGTATTATTTTATGGTAGCATATAATGGTCATTCAGTTCATATGAAAAAGAGTTATTTTGGTTGATCTACACTATGCAAGGAGCATTTGTAGAGATTTTGAATGGTTCCTCTTGTGCAAATTTAGAAGAGTGTTTGGACTTGGTGACAGGGGAGGAAGCTTACAAAGAACAGCTGGTCTTTACAGTTCACTTTACTATGGACTGAGTAAAAAATTATGGTCTAGCTGTGTAATTTAATAATTGTTAGACTTGTTTAACTATTAGATAATGAGCAGTATGGTAATCTAGTTATATTCTAAATCTGTCAAGCCACTTTCCACAATTTTCCTTTTTTCTCTGTTCATTGTCGTAACCTGAATATTTCAGTAAGTTTTACAACGTATCAGGGCACCTGTAAGCTCTTCACATATTATCCTGTTCTCATCTTCTTTGCTTATTTTCTTTGTTTCTTTCCTTTCCTCCTCCTGTCATTATTCATCTGTAACCAACTATTCTTGTTCTTTAAACTAGAGTTATTCTGGTGAACAATCTATGTCTCCATAAAAATATATCATTCCATTTCTTTTGCTGTAGATGTGATCCTATGTATTTGACTGCGAATCTTTTTGGTCATTCAACTCTATTGAAAGTCTTTTGTTTTGAAGTAAGAGCATGTCTTGAATATATATAATTGTGTGCATATTATCATATGCTGTATTTGTATAGATGGTAATTAATTTAGTATGACATGTCAATATTGATTACTCTATTGAAGGGATTGTTGATCACACTCAAATGTGATGTTTCATTGATAACTTTAACTTAGATTGATTGACTTATCCTTTAGGTAAAGAAAACCTTTTATTGTAATGTTCTGCCCACCTTGATATAGTTGTGAAAGTTATGTTTTTTTTTTTTAATTTTTATTTTTATCCGAATGTAAATTTTTCTAACCCATATATTTGTTTTAACAATGATTCGCATAGCTAGCATGTTCATAAAAGACGTCATTACCCAGGAAAAAGAGTAATTGTCTGATAATGCATATCGTGTAATTTGAAAGGACCTAGGAAGGTTTACTGAAGTTGAGTTCTACCATGGGAAAACAAAGTAGTATTGGTTACTCAGTTATTCAGTTATTAGGCTTTGTCTGGATTACAGCTCCACATCCGTTATTAGTTATTAAGGCCTTGCAATTCTTTTTAATTCAGTGCTAGGAGAGTTAGACCAAGGTCCCGGGCATGCACGAGACCTTTCTAAAACACATGCACTTCATTACCAGCTAGTGACAATAAATGATGACATTTTGAAAGGTGAAAACATAGTTGTGATATGAGACGCAACTAATTACCACATTAATTAGGTTAATAATAATCAATAAGATTAGAGACATATGCTAGGCTACACATCTTTGAGTATCAGTTGTTTCTTTGCAGTGATGAGATATCTTCTATTTACAGTTTTATTCATGTATTCCTTATCCAATATTTTCATAGTAGTATCGTAATATGCACACACGTAATCTACACGTGCATTTTCCTTTATTTTACATGCTTGTTGGGAGATTTTGACTCCCTTGGCTTCTATTGCCCAGATTCTACATATAATATAGGGTATTGGCGGAGGGGGACAAAGCTCTTTGCGAGGATCCAATTGAGCACCAGTAACCATGGCTTTTCATTTCAGTTTTTCTAGTCTTGATCCTAATTGTTTCTTTTGATTTATATGAGAGTTTTTGTGTTGCTACTCTAATTTATTTGTACTCTAATAATGATACCTTGATGGCCCTTTGGGATCTGGATATTTTGCTTTGTTTTGTTGGACCACTTTGTTGGTCATTTGATCATCTTAAAAATTGATTAATTATACTTTGTTATTAATGCATATATTATATGTATTATTATTGTTGCAGCAGGTTTATGTGTACATGTTAGTTAGGCTTAGCACTCTATAGGGCTAGTTCACCTCAATGGATGTGTCGCCAGCCTTTGTCATGTGCCCTTTGTCCTTAGTTTTAGACATCAAGTCGTGACAAGATATTTTGTTTTTGGTATCACAGCCCAGTTTTAGGGGTCATATTCCTATATGATTTTAACCTAGACAAAGATCTTAGGGCTAGTGACTGCTGCAATATAATATAAAATGCATTTATCTTCTTCCTCCATATGAACTCATCGTTCCTTGAATGGTGCTAATCATCTCTCTCTAATTCCTTATTTCAGAGAGATGCCACCTCGTTATCATCCCGGTAGCTTCAACCAGGATTCCCAGCCCAATGATGCAGACATGTTTGGGTTTTTGCGAGATGTTTTGGAGAATCAGAATAGGATATTCGCCATGCAGGAAAGACGTATGAAGACTCTCATGTAAGGAATGACTGCGGCTTAGGAGACATCCAATGCAGTTATGGGAGTACTGTTGTGGTACCTGATGCTCCTACTCAAGGGAGGGTCGGTACAGTTGCGACTTCAAGAGGCTGCACCTCTTACTGGAGTCGAGGGACCATTACAGGCTGAGCAATGATTGGCGGATACTGAGATGCTGCTTGAGGTGACGAATATTGTTGAGGCAGATAGGGTGCGAGTAGTAAAGATCTAACTGGTAGATGTGGCAGCTCGCAGATGTGGCTCACACATGGTGGCTTGCAGAGGAGAGTCGCCATCTTACAAGTGTTTCTTGGAGCCAGTTTTCTGAGAGCTTTCTGGGGAAGTTCTTCTCGGAGACAGTGAAGATAGATATGGATAGGAAGTTTATCGATCTCCAGTAGAGATCTGAATCAGTGGATGATTATGCGACAGAGTTCACTCGCCTTAGCCATTTTGCACTGTGGCTTGTTGCTGATGATAGGGATCGAGCCTACAGATTTGAGCAAGGGCTGAGTTTGGAGGCACAAAAGTAGTTGACCACCAGTTCATTTACCACTCACGTTCCTTAATGCAGTGAGGAGGTACGAGCAGGAGTCTAGTCGGATCAGGATAGTGCAGGCTGGGGCACTTAAGTGAAGTTGGACCTTCGGTTGAGTTATCATCAGGTGAAAGTGAATACGGAGGATGTGCAAAAGACTGCTTTTAGAACACGATATGGGCATTATGAGTTCTTGATAATGCCATTTGGAGTCACTAATGCTCCCAAGGTATTCATGGACTTAATGAACCATGTCTTCGCTCATTATCTGGACCGATTTAATATGGTGTTCATCGCTGACATTTTGGTTTACTCCAAGAACACAGAGGATCATGAGCATCTTCGATTTGTGCTTCAGGTCTTAAGGGAGAACAAGCTGTTTGCCAAGCTGAGCAAGTGTGACTTTTGGTTGGACAGAATATCCTTCTTAGGACACTTAGTGTCAGAAGAGGGTATTGCCGTGGATCCAGCAAAGGTTTAAAGCAGTTAAGGATTGACTAGTACCAAAGTCAATTGCTGAAGTTCAGAGTTTCTTCGGTCTTATAGGTTATTACAGGAGATTTGTTAAGGACTTTTCAAAGATTGCAGGGTCCTTGACTAAGTTGACCAGGAAAGGGAGAAGTTCATTTGGTCAGATGCATGCCAGGAGGTATTTGGGGAGTTGAAGCTGAGGTTGACTAAAACTCTTATTCTGACAGTATCGGATGAGTCAAGAGGATGGTCATTCACAATGATACGTCAGGGAGAGGATCAGGTTGAGTTTTATGTAGCGAGGCAAGGTGATAACTTATGCTTCGAGACAATTGAGACCGCACAAGGAGAACTATCTGACGCGTGATTTGGTACTTGCAACTGTGATTTTTGCTCTCAAGTATTGGAGGCATTATCTTTTGGCACAACGAGTGGAGATCTTCATTGACCATAAAAATCTCAAGTATGCGTTTACACCGAAGGAGCTGAATATGAGGCAAAGACGGTGGTTATAATTGATGGCAGACTTTGACTAGGAATTGCAGTAATACTCAGGGAAGGTGATATTGGCCCAAAGGCTCATCATTTTAGTTTTGATGATGATTAACTCATGTAGTTATAATACTAATGATCTTCTGTAGATATTTATCAAGATCTTAGTTTGATGTTTAGTTTCAACAAAAAATTTAAAGTCAAATTTTGATGCTAGCACGTGTTGATTTAAGAGCTCATGCTTAAATATTGTATCAAGTACTCAAGAAGAAGTCTAACTCGATGGAATCAAGTTTGGATCAAGTCAGCATTGAGAAGAAGATTTATTCAAGAAGAAGAGTTAAGTTTAAAATTTACGTAAAGAATAAATTAGTTTTGATTGCTCAAGCTTATACACACTCACACACTCACAAAAGTTTTAGTTTAAATCATTTTTGATTTTATAGATAGATTTCATGAAAAAAAAGGTTCATATGTTTTATATGTGTATTGGGTTCTATCCATATATATTGTGCTTCAAATAAGTTTAATAAACTTGTTTTTGTATTTATGCAAGTTTTGGAAAAACTAAGATTTTATTTCAAAGTTTAGTTTTTAGAAAATACGGTTTGGTTTTAAGATTGAATTTCTATATCTTAAAAATAAGTTCACATGTTTATAATGTGTTATTTTTTTATCACACATATTTGTACCTCATTGTATTTATAAGTACTTATTTTTTATAGAATTTATGGTATTTATTGGTATTTAAAATATTTAAAAATATAGTTTATGGGCTATTACCGGTAGACTGCACGGTCGGCCGATAGCAATGCTGGTCGACCACATGGTCGTCCGACGTGCACAGATGTGCATAGCGCAAGACGTGAGAGCTCGATTGACCGACCGGTCAACCGTAGTAGAGATCGGCTGACCAACCGGTCGACTGACTAAGTCTGTAGAGCTCTCAGGTTTTCTCAGTCGATCGGTCAGCCAACCGTTATGCTGAGTTGCTCGACACCCTTTAGTGTTTTAACTGTAACTTTTTATTACGATATTCAATCAATGTGATTCAAATTTCATTACAAATATAACTTCAATGGTTACATTTCTTATTCAATAATTATTTTTTGATTCAAAGACTAAAGATGTAAAATATTAGCTTGAATTCAGTTCATGTTTTGAAAGTAGTTTACAATTTTTTGGTTTAAAATATTTCAATATTTAATCATAATGTTTTACTTCGATATCAGATAGATTTGATTTAAGTTTCATTAGAAAGAAGACATAATATCTACAAATTCTTCCTGAATGTTTATTTTCAAATTCGAATGCTTTTGGATCTCAAACCTGTGCTTGATGTGTGTGCTTTATATACATGTTTTACGTCACTTTTTATGTCTATTATTTGTCATATTTAATACTGCATGGGTATTTTGTTAATGTTATTTTCAGATAGGTCAAGAGTAAATTAGAAGAAAAGAGCGAAAACTGGCGAATCAATGATATCAAGTGAACAAAAAGATGCAGAATCAGAGATCTGATACAGAGTTGGAACATCTCAACAGAGCCTTTACGCAAAATCAGAAATTTCACAAAAATTTGGGACTGAAATGGACCAAGAGTAAGATCACCCAGCCATATATTTCGGTCAAGCAGCCGTGGATCAGTCAAAGAAAATGCCAACTCATAGGTCAACACGAGTCAAAAAGTAGAGCTTCATTACTGCTGGAAGTTCTGCCAGCCAGCTGAATTTTCAGCCAGCTGGCCGAACTATGGTGACAATTGTGGATAGAATTTTCCCAATAATTCGTGTAAATTAAGAAACTTAAGTTTTTATATTCGATTAGGGTTCTACTGCTCTCTGTTCTATATAAACGCCACTGAGTCTCTTGTATATACACAATTTTTTATCTCTCTTTTATTTTAGCAAAAATCAAATAAAAATTTTGGCTTTTGGAAAAGAAATTCTGGCGTTTTATTAGAAGAAGATCAGAGGAGAAGCGGACATGATCCTCAAATTGGTGTTATCCTTTTCCTATCTCTTTAATTTACTATATGAAGATAGAAATCATGTTTATCGTTTTGCTTTGCAGTTTATTTACCATGAACTAAATCTCCATAGCTAGGGCGTTGATGTAGGCAATTATTATGAAGATTTAATCTTGTTGTTTTGTGTTAGTTCTATATTACTACTCCATTCTTCATGTTAGATTCTATGCATGTTAAGTTTTTATTCTTATTCTTCGTGTTATTAATTGATACACACAATTATACAGAAGGTTAGGTCTAAAACTGAGAGGAGATAATTTAGCAATGCTTCATGAGAATCAAAATCACAACTTGATAAGTTGAGACCTAAAAGTTATGCAATTTTATATAAAGATCACCGTGCTTAATGCTTCCTCTAACTTATAAATCTACTAGATCGAGAGATTGTGGGTTCTTATATTAGAGATTAGAATTAATATTACTCGAGAGAGAATATTAGTTAAGATAGGGATTTTTGATTGTTAACATAAGTAGTATGTAGTTACTAGCACAATCAACTTGTTAATACAGATTATTAATTGTTAAAATCAATTGTCCTAGTGATTTTTTTTATTCAAAGCCAACATCTTTTTGTTTATTTCACTTCCAAATCTATATCTTTCCTTCAAATAAAAGTTTGAGTTAATACACCATTGGTACTTAATTAGATAACAATCCTCGTAGGTTCGACACTCTACTCTATCACTTTATTACTTGTAAATGATTGGTGCCAATGCAAACATATTCTTGGTGTGGAGAAAATCATGATCCTATGATTTGTCCATATTTTTTCAACACCTATATCTGTAATCCTGCTCGAGAAAATCATCAAAAATTTTTGTAGAACGACAACCATCATGCTATTGAGCCTCAATACTTTGTGCCTTAAGAAAAGAAGTCCAGTTTGGAAGAAACTATGGAAAGCTTAAATAGAACTTTTGAAAGTTTTATGGAGTTTTCACGTTCCTTGCAAAGTATTCCAAGGTAGATCATGAGGGAACAAAAGAGGAAATCATCTTGGGGCAACCATAAGAATCTTTTGAAGAGGCCGAAGCACACGAGGATGAAGAATCAAGCATCAAAGAGCTAAAGCATATAAAGAGGAAGAAGAAAGCTACATAGAGGATCTCAAGTAGTTGATTGATTATTATGAGAAGAAACTTGTCTTAGATTCATCAATACAGAAGACACAAGAGACATCAACCAAGATCACATACCAGAAGGAGGATATAGAAACTTGGAGCAAAAATTTCAACATCATTTGCCCAGAAAATTCAGCTACACAGCCGAACTTTTGGCTGAACAGCTGTCCTCCTATTGAATCAAAGTTTTTGTTTGTTCTAGAACTTCCTCCAGATCTCCAAGCAAGCAGTAAAGAATCTGAAGTTCAAAAAATTGTAATCAAATCTAGAGTTCTTTTCGAAAAAAAAGAAACTTGACTTGAGTATCTACACTTATGATGAGACACTGATTGAGTAATCTTTTGAAGAGACTTTACTTGATGCATTACCAAATTTTTACAATTTCAAGTATTTGTTTAAAGATATTGGATGTGTCTCTTTGCATGTTGAAGATGTTTTGTCATATGATGCTGCTGATGATGAGAAGAGCAGTTGCATGAAAAGTTCAAAAAGGACAAATCAAAAGAATATAGACTGAAATTGAAGAAAACAGAAGCAAAGTGGATAGACTCAACGAGAAGTTGACGAAAAGGTTGAGCACATTTAAATCTCCTCTGAAGAGAACGCATCGGGAAAGTGGAAAGCGTTCTCGTGGACGGAATCGATGAATAAAGGTATAAAGATTAATTTGTTGTAAATATGAATACTAACTTTTTTTTTTCCTTTTTTCCTGTACCCTAGCCCAGAACCAGAGTTTTAAATTAGAAATAGAACTACAAGATGAACTAACTTGATGAAACAAAGTTGACAAACAAAATTGAGGATCAAAAGAGTTAAAAGTACAGCTAGGTAATTGAATTTATGGCTACGCAGCTGAACAATTTCAGAACTATAGGTTCAAATTTTTTCTAGATAAGTATTTCTATAATAGGTTATTTATGAATATGACTATTTTCTGCAAATTGATATACATGATTTTTTTATTATTTTTACAAGTTTCAATTAGCATTCGTT